>NW_023590793.1:46032-141471 GCF_014843425.1 Jatropha curcas
AGTGTGCATGTTGAGACGGATATTAGATATTTTCCTAATTAATTCTTGTATATATCACAATACACCATCCACTATGGCTCCATTAAAGGTTAGGCAGAAACCACCGTAGATAGAACTATTGTCGCGACATAGAGATAGCCAGATCTGCCGCCCAATACAATTTGGTACCCTCCAGCTACAGGCTGTTGAGTGGATCATGATTTATATACGGCCATAACAGCCCAGCCATACAGTATTCATCAGTTTCATACAGTTCATACAGTTCTTCTATCACTGGTTTCACTATAAAACCTTATGGAGCCATGCAGTTATGTGATTTATTATTTATTAAATTATAGCGGTGCGTTAATTTAAAAGTTTGCAAAAATTATACAGCCTCTCCATGAAAGTATAATGATATTGTGTGCTTATATTTTATTTGTTTTTTATTTCTTATTAAATTGAGATATCCACTGAGGATTATTTGCTCAGCGAGTTATTTATTAACTCGTAGGTTTCGAGACTGACCGTTAGAGGAATCAGCTTTACAAACTGCTACAGTTCATCTATGAGACTCAGTCTTCAGGGTAGCTACTCATTTTGATATTTTGATTTTCTGTCTATCCTATCATGCATGTAACAGGGCACACAGTTGGCCCATTTCATTTTTGAAAATTAGGTATCAGTCTGTTAATATTAAGATTAACCATATCTATATTCTTCTATGTAAAAAGCCAACAGCTTGACATCATAGTCAGCATACAAATGGATATTAGCATGAAAGGACATAGGTTCAACCAGATTGTAGCGTCTCAGCTCGCGTTTCATTTGATGTTAACGGCGTGGACCGGAAGAGGATGTTACAAATTTGGTTATCAGAGCCTAGGTTTAGTTTCCTCGGGCTTGCATCATTATGTCATTATAGTGTACATGCCATGACTACCCTGATTGAAATTAACAGTTGTTAATTCTTTATAGAGAGGATGTCACAGGAAGTTGAAAGCGGTCACACGCCTCAGAGCAGTGGAGGGTTGAGGGCTCTATTAGCAACAGGTCAGGGATGTGCTGTTAAAACAACTTGCAGATACGTTTAGACAAGATTGCAGGGGTGATACCTCAGGCATCAGTAGAGTAGACAGAGAAAGAAAGCCACCCACTAGAAAAGCTAGAAAATATGTTGCAAAAGAATCAGAGCTAGCAAGGCAATGATAGTCCAGAATAGCTGAAGTATGGTTAGATGGGGACGTTAAAGTCCTGGAACAGTATACAGTGTACACCAGAGGACAAGTTGATTTTGTGCTACGTCATTACTGATAGAATTGAGGATACACATTGTGGAGTTTACTGGTTCAGAAGAGTAGTACCCGAGAGCAGCGTTACCCTGGCAATTCTTTTGGGTGAATTTTCAAGAAAAGGTTCATCACAGAGGGCTTATCTTGATTCCTAGAGGAAGGAATTCTTATACCTGAGACAGAATAGGGAATGTCAATTGCAGAATACGAAAGAGAATCACCAGACTCAGCAGGTATGGGGATGGGATAGTGGCTACAGAGGTAGAGAGTTAAAAAGTTTCGAAGAGGGCCTGAATGGATGGAAGATTCAGATGGAGTGGTAGCTTCCAGATTTAGAGAGTTCTCAGTTTTGTAGAGGCAGCTCAGGAGATTAGAGCGAATTCAGGCCAGTCAGCGTTACCAGGACAGCCAGCGGTTCAGCAGGAAAAGAGATCAGGACTCAGAGTGTACCATGTACATATCAGTCGCGAGAGCAAGAGATTCAGAGGTGTAGTTACGTTCAGCTGGTCCTAGCATCTTTTAGCCACAGCCAGCTAGGAGGTGCTCATTGCGCCAGCGGGCATCAGTTGTGGCTAGTGGCTGCCGAAGGTGGTTGGTCGAGGTTCAGGCAGAGGAGCTGGTAGAGGCAACTAGGTAGAGCACAGGTCCAATGGTATTTATTATACTTTTTCCACTTGTGGCATAGGTGCTGGCAGACGGCATTGGTTGGAGATTGTTGGATGTGACAGGTTAGATTGGCATATATTGTGGAGCATCAGGGACCATCAGAGGACGGGACTGTCTAAGAGGGCAGAAGGTTTTCTACACAGTTCATAGCAGGCAGAAGTAAGAGGTCGGAGTAGAGGTTGAGAGCCTCCGGAGGCAGAGACAGCAGTCAGAGACTGTGGACAGACTGATACCAGAGTTCAGCCGGTCTATGCTATGCAAGCCAAGGAAGATGAGGAGCTTCATGATGTCATAGTTGTGCATTTTCTTTATTTGATCCATACAGTTATTGCTTTAATTGATCCTGGATTCAACATTCATACATTAGGTAAAAACTAACACTGGGTTAAAGGGTTAGGCAATTTGAGCATTGATTGAGTCAGGGTATTTTGGTTTACTAATCCATTAGGAGATACAGTAAAAACTCATATAGTATCAAAAGGTGTTCCAGTTGTTATTCATTGGAAAGACAGTTTTCCAGAATCTTATGGAGTTGCCCATTCAAAGAATTTTTGATGTCTATTCTGGGTATGGAGGTGGCTCTCCAGACATCAGGCTATAGTTGATACTGTGCAAAGAAAAGGTGACGATTATATATTAGCAGCAGGGAGAGATTACAGTGGCGTCGGGACAGCGGCGAGATTTTCTGGTTAATGTGATTATCAAAGCCATGGCAGCAAAGAGATTTATTCAGTAAGAAGTTGTGAGCATACTTGCGTTTGTGCATTTGAAAGCAGAGAAAGAAAAGTTAAAAGTACAAGACATACCAACAGTTTGTGTGAATTATCCAGAGTATCCAGGAAGAGTTACCAGGCGTTACCACCAGAGGAAGTGGAGTTTTACCATAGATGTCGTATCCTGGAGCATCACCAGTATTTCAATTGCACCTTACAGAATCGGCACCAGTAGAGCTAAAAGAGTTAAAGATTCAACTTGCAGGAGTCTATTAGACAAAGCCTTTATTCGACCAGTGTATACTTTGGGGCACCGGGTGTTATTCGTCAGAAGAAAGATGGATCACTCAGGACTGTGTGTTTGATTACAGACAGTGAACAAGCTGCAATCAAGAATATATTCCATTGCCTTCGCTGAAATCGACGATTTGTTTCGATCAGCTAAAGGTGTTGCATGTTTTCTAAGATCGATCTCAGTCAGGGATAACTCAGTTGCGGATAAAGAGAAGATATCTCCAAGACAGCATTCAGGACGCGATATGGTCACTATGAATTCTTTAGTAATGCCATTGGGTCTCCAAATGCACCGGCGATTTTCATGGATCTCATGAAACCCGTGTTTCATTTCATGTCGTAGATCAGTTCTGGTGGTTGTTTATAGATTGACATTTTGGTTTACTCCAGAGATAGGTTGAACATGATTAAAACATTTGCGGATGTGTACTTCAGACACTGAGGGATAAAACAGCTCATGCCAAGCTCAGTAAGTTGAGTTTTGGCTAGAAGAAGTTTCTTCTTAGCGACATGTGGTGTCATCAGGAGGTATCAGAGTTAGATCCTAAGAAGATTTTGAAGCTATTATTGATTGGAGACCACCCAGATGTCACAGAAGTTTCGAAGTTTTCTAGGTTTTAGCCGGCTATTACAGAAAGTTCGTTAAAGGGATTCTCCATCATTGCATTCACCTTTAACAAGATTATTGAAAGAGAAAGAGGTTGTATTCCAATGGATGATAGGTTGTCAGCAGAGTTTTGAAAACTTTGAAGAAAAAGTGACATTGAAGCACCAGTGTCTGACCCAACCGTGTCAGGTAAAGAATTTGAGATTATACCAGTGGAGCCTCTCATACTGGGGTTAGGATTGTGTACTATTTGCAAGACAGTAAAGTGTAGCTTATGTTCCAGACAATTAAAAGCCACATGTAATTGAATTATTCCCAAAAACCCATGATTTAGAAACTGGCCAGCCATATTCTGCATTCAAAGTTATGGGAGCATTATCATATACGTGAAAGTGTTACATTTACACTGATCCATCAGAGTTTAAGTATTTACCGACACAGAAAAGACCTGAATTTCAAGACAACGGAAGTGATGCCAGGATTCTGGCTTAATTATGATTATGTCATTAATTACCAATCCGGATTGGTTAAAGCTACTGTGGTAGCTGATTTGCCCTTAGTCTGAAAACCATTGTATTGCTTTGAGAGCAAAATGAGAATCAGCATAGATTTTGCAATAGCAGGAGCTATTCTAGCAACAAATGGCAAGTAAACCATCTTTGGCGTTCAGGCAAGTTGGCAGAAGCACAGAAGAAAGATGGAGCCAAATAGCACTATAGGTTAAACAAGTTACAGGAAGACCTCAATGGTGGGGAAATTTCAAATTGGATAACAGGTGGATGTTGTTTCTATGGAAGACAGAGTTGTTGATACCACAGGGGGGAAATCAAGCAGAAGATTCTGCATGAAGCTCACCATACAGTCCATAACATCCATCCAGGCAGTACTAAGATGTATCAAGATTTGGAAGAAAGGCTATTGGTGGACCGCGCATGAAGAAAGAAACATTGGCAATTTATGTAACAAAGATGTTTGACATGTCAACAAGTTAAAAAGCAGAACACAATTGCCAGTTGGTTGCTTTTATCAATAAACAGTGCCAACATGGAAATGGGATTCAGTATCACCGATGGATTTTGTTACCGGATTACCTCAGACGCAGCAGGGAAGCCATGATGCAAGTTGGGAATTTGTTGACAGATTTAACCAAGGTCTGCCCGCACTTTCTACCAGTCAGATGATATTCTTTGACAAGTTAGCAGAAATTTATGTTAGGAGAAATAGTCGACTGCATGCGAGTTCCATCATCCATTATAATTGATCGTGATCCAAGGTTTACATCGAAGTTCTGCGTGGTAAAAACTGCAAGACGCATTAGGAACGAAATACATTTCAGCACTGCATTTCATCCCCTCAAGGACAGCTATGGCAGTCAGAGAGAGTCATTCAAAATCCTTGAAGACATGATGAGATTCATGTGGTATAGAATTGAAGGCAAACTGGGGACAGATATGTACATCTCATGGAATTTGCCGTACAACAACAGCTATCAATCGAGGCATCAAGGAATGGCACCATATGAAGCGTTGTTATGGTAGACGATGCGGACACCTGATCATGTGTTGGAACAGACTTAGTTGAAGAAGAGATATTTGGGCCAGATTTGGTTAGAGAAACAGAAGAGAAAGTGGAAATCATTAGGGAAAACGGCTGAAGAAGGCAACGTGATTCGACATGAAAGTCCTTATGGCTGATTTAAAGAGAAGGAGCATTGAGTATACGGTTAGTGATAAAGTATTTTCTAAAAGTGTCACCCTTGAAAAAAGATCTAAGGTTTGGAAGAACAGGGTAAGCTCTAGTCTCGGTTCATTGGTCCATACCGAGATTCTTGAACGTGTAGGACCACTTATGCCTATCGCTAGTCTTACCTTCGGGCATTAGATTCGTATTCATTAAGTGTCTTCCATGTATCAATGTTACAGAGATACAGACCGACCATCACCACGTTTATCAGCAGAAGAGATTGAAATACAAGCCAGATCTCACCTATGAAGAGAACCAGTTCAGATCCTTAGCCAGAGAAATTAAAGAATTGCGGAACAAGAAATCAGATTGGTAAAAGTTCTTTGATGTAATCATTTAAAACAGAAGGAAGCAAACTTGGGAAATCTGAAGAAATCATAGCGACAAAAGTAATCCGCATTTGTTCACAACAACGAGTAAACTCGGACGAAGTTTTTTATTTAGTGAGGGTAGAACTGTGACATCCTACTGAATCGAGTCGTTACATTAAGAGTCGAGTCAGTTGGGCCCGAACATAGAACCGGTTCGAGCCATTTAACTCCAGAGTGGGGTAGAATGAGATGTAACTTAAATAAGTAGAGAGGACTTACTTGCATAAGACAAAAAGAATTAAAGTATTTAAGGCAGTAGGATTACTTTGCACTAAGATTATTAAGTTGAGGTAATTAAAAACTGTAAAATGGTTAGAAAATGTAAGGTATTATTTGGTAAATTGGTACATACAATTAAAGAGATAGTTTGGGAAGTTACGAGACTTCCATTCAGTTGCTTTCTTCATTTTCTTCATCTTCATCTTTCCACAAAAACTATGTCTTCTCATCTTTCATCGTTCCTTCTTTATCTCCTTCATCTTCTCTTCATCTCTTCCTTTCTCCATCAATCATGTGGATTAAACCTAAACTCAAACCAGAACATCTATCTAAGAAGTAGCTTTTTCTTAAAGTTCATACTTTGTGATAGTTAGATGATTATAAGAGTTATTATGTATAGGAGAGGGGCTTCAAAAGTAGGAGGAAAAGGAGTTAAGAAGAAAAGCTTTTAAAGCTCTTTTGGTTGAAGGTTTGATATCTCTTTTAGTTTTTCACCATTTTCTTGCATGAACACTTCTGTTGTGTGGATAATGGCAAAAGATATGTTGACTGAATGAATTGGAGATTTAGAGGTCTGTAAATGGTGAAAAGCATGGGATGAATTGAATGAATGAAGTAGACATTGGAATTCTGCTGAACCAGGTTTTGTTGGTCACTGGGGACCAGTAACTTAACCCTGATTTTGACTCTGTTTAATACGATGGAATTAGGGAGTGATTTTATAGGAGATGTTATTGTTTCTCTATGTTTTTAACTGTCCATGAAGTTTTTGAATCACCTAAATGGAGTTATAAATTGAGAGATATGACTAAAATAGTACAGACTAGGCAGAGCTGGAAAAACCACAGTCTGGGCGACTGGACGTTGCTAATTTAGGTAAATATTTGACTACCTTACCAACGTTCATTAAGGAGATGTGGTAGAAGACACATTGCTACCCTAAAGTGTTACGAACCTAAATCAGAATCACTTAACATTAGGAGTTATAATTGAGATCTGTACCAAAATAGTACTAACCTTGTGCAGCTGGAACCCAACAGCAGGGCAGCACTGACAGTTGTACTGAGCTCCAATGTTTGACTACCTTACCAACGTAATTAAGAGGATGTGGTTAGAAGACAAATTTTAGCTAATGTGTGAGCTTACCATAGAATGTAAGAATCACCTAAATTGAGTATAATTGGAGAGATATGACAAAATAGGTATAAACTGGCAAGGCTGAAACCTAAACAGCAGCGGCAGACTGGCAGTTTGCTACTTGACGCTCCAATATTTTGTGACTTACCTTGCCAACGTAAATTAGAGAGATGTGATAGAGAAAACTGTTGTACCTTAAGATGTTAGCTAACCATGAAATTAGAGATAACCTAATTGGACGTATACAAAAGAGTTATGCTTAGAGATTTGTGAAAAACATGTACAGGCTGTCTGGCAGATTTCAGGAACACATTAGAAATGGATGTTGCGAATGCATATTGTAGATTTCATTTCACCCAGAAAAATTATTACTGCATTTTACCGCCTTTCTAAGTGAATTAAATTCAAACTAAGAATTTCCTTAATCTGAATTGGAAAATTTAGTTACATAAATATTAGTAAGAATTGCATCGCGGGTGCATAGCTAGTAGGGATTCTCCATGCAAAGTTACTTTATACAGTTTATCAATGCATGGCAATATTCCATCATTAGACTAGTTCTAAATAATTCTTGTATTATCATAATTAACATTAATTATATGCTCCATTAGGTAGGCAGAAACCACGTAGATAAGACTATGTCGCGACATAGGTAGCAGATCTAGCACCCCATACAGTTTGGTACTCAGCATACAAGGCTGTTTGAGTGGATATGATTTATATACCGGGCCATAACAGGCCCAGCCACTACCATATTTCATCTAGTTTCATCGTGTGTGTTACAGTTCTTCTATCACTTTGGTTTCACTATAACCTTTATGGAGCCATGCCAGTTATGTGATTATTACTTATAAAATTATACGGCAATGGTTAATAAACAGTTGGGCAGAATTTTAAGTTGCAAAATTATACAGCATCATGAACAGCAGGCGGGTAAAAATTCATGAAAAGATAATGATATTGTGTTGCTTACTATGTTTTATTGTTTTATTTCTTAAATTAAATTGAGATATCCACTGAGCATTATTTGCTCAGCGAGTTATTTATTTAACATCGTAGGTTTCGAGACGCGGACCGATAGAGAATCAGCTTAACAAACCTGCTGAGCTTTCATCTTGTGGAAGGACTCAGTCCTTTTCAGCCGGTAGCTACTCATTTTGATATTTTGATTCTGTCTTCCTTATCAATGGCATGTACAGGGCACACAGTTGGGGCCCATTTCATTTGAAAATATTAGTATCCAGATCTGTAAATATGACAGTACATATCTAATTTTCCTCATGTAAAAAGCAACAGCTTGAATCATAGTCAGGCATACAACATGATATTAGGGCATGAAAGGGACAATAGGTTTCAACCAGATTGTAGCGTTCTCAGTCGGTCATTTGAGTTAACGGTGGGACCGGGAAGGGATGTTACAAATTTATGGTATCAGAGCCTAGGTTTAGTTCCTGGGCGTTGCATGCATATGTCATTTATGTACATTGCCATGACTACCCTAATGAACTAAGCAGTTGTTATCTATACTAGAAGGACTGTCAAGGAAGGTTGAAAGCGAGTCACACGCCTCCAGAGCAGTGGAGTGGTGAGCTCTAGTAGCAACAATGGTCAGGCATGTGCTTTTAAAACAACTTGCAGAATTACTTTAGACAGTATTGCAGGGGTGATACACTCAGCACAGTAGGAGGTTAAGAAGAGAAAAGAAAGTCCCCACTAGAAAGGCTTAGGAAATACGGTTTGGCAAAGAATTCAGAGCTAGCAACATGACAGTTCCCAGGAAATAGCCTAAAGGATTCCTCCTCTCTGCAAATTCAAGTCGGGATATGGACTCCAGAGAAAAATTGCGAGCGCGTTTGGTGCTTTCGTTTGAAATTCATTTTTTCGGCCACCAAATGCACGGCGGTGGTCCCGGTGACGGCCGGTGATGTTCTAATAGGCAGAATCTTGTTCCTCTTTGTGGTGACACAGTTTCTACAATCTCATCTGATTTCGGTGAACTCTAGATTATCGATATTATAAGTTTACTAAGTTCCATTGGAGTTTTTAATTTGACTTAGCTAGAGCTTGTTTAATTAAGTAAGCAATTCTTCCGGTTAAATTGAAATATAATTAAGTTGTTAAAAAAAAGTTTAATTTAGATAAGATGCTGAACTTAGATTGAGATATAATATATATATATATTATAATACTATATATTAGTATGATATATATACTATATTATAGTATAGTATATAATGGCGCCATATATATATGCGCCAATTAGGTTGGTATTTGGTGAATGTGAACTAACATTATATAACGAAATATTTACTGCTTCTAGATCCTAAATATATTTACAGAAAATCATATAATTAGTTTAATCAAATGTATTTATGTGTAGCTATTATAATTGTATTTTAGTAAAGGAAGTTGTAACTAATGAAGGATGGGAATGCGCCGTGTTGATTGTTGATATAAATATATGAGTTTCATTGCTTGAATGTGAAAATTGAAAAAATTTGACTAATCCGGTTACGCGGGAGATGCTGCGGATTTGGATTTTCAGCAAGGTAGTTGAATGGATAATATAGAATGAGAGAATTAGACTCGAAGAAAATATAAATTAAAGGAACAATAAAGACATCAAAACTAACTTAAGATTTTGGGACTTGAAATAGTTTGAGTTGGAACTTAGAACTTAGGCTAGTGCATATATATCATATACATAGATTAGAATAGATAACTTAGGAGTAGAAAACTGAAATAAAGAATTTATGTTAATCCAAAATATCGGGACTAAATGATTGAAAAATAGATAGGTATAATATTATTAAAAATTAGAATTTAGCAAGGACAATTAGAATTCAAGATAGTAAACTTATTTTGGTTCTTTCTTTAGATCTTCTTGTGGGTCCCGAAGGATCAAATTCCAAATAGCAGAATATTGGAAAAGGAACATAGGTTATAACCCAAACTGTAAAACGATGAGTAGTATTAGATAATTCACATCATCCACCTGCATTTGCATCCATGCACCCACGGCTAAATGATAGGCATGCATTACTTAGTAAATTGTATTTTCTGTTGCTTTATTTGTTGCAATTGGACATAATTTGATTAGTTGTGATGTGCTTCATGTTTGCTTTGCAATTGGACATAATCTTGATTAGCTTGTGATGTGCTTCATGTATTTGCCTTTCGCTTGTGTGGGGCAATTTGAAACTGAAGATGGGTCACGGTTGGCTTTCGCTGAGGGCGGTCTATGACTAGCATCCGGCCATTGCATTACTTAGTAAATTGTATTTTCTGTTGCTTTATTTGTTGCAATTGGACATAATTTGATTAGTTGTGATGTGCTTCATGTTTGCTTTGCTTGTGTGGAATTGAAATGAAGTGGGTCACGGTTGGCTTTGTGAGGGCGGTCTATGATAGCATCGGCCATGTATAGGGAGATTGGTTCCCCGTATGCATCTGATAAAATATGATATGGGAAACCACAAGGTGGCCTCTTGTTGGTATGGAAAAGAAAAGAAAGTATAAAAAAAAATGAGAGAGCTGGTCAAGTGAAGTTGAGACCGATCGGCCATGTATGGAGGATCAGCTCCCTGGTGTACATATGATGGGAGAGCGGGCCATGTATGAGGATGGCTCGTTGGGGGATTTTGATGACGCCATTGAGCGGTTTCCACGTGATGTGATTATTTGAACATGTTAATATTTGTGATTGTTGTTGTTTTATCATTTGTGTGATCGACTGAATGATCATAAAACTAGTCAGATGACTAGATTTATTTATTTATGCATTAGTGTGATTATGTGAGGTGCGAGGGTTAACTAACCTACTCATTGAGTTTAGGCGTTCATCCATGCCTTAATGTTTTTTTTATGTTATAAGTCTTTCAGTATCTCGTTACTCTTTGCCACCTAACATCTAGAGGAAATGTTAAAAACGAAACCTTGATTAATCTTGTTTAGTGTATTGAAGGGAAATTCTAAATTCTTAGATTGTTCCGCAATTACGATAGTCATGTATATTAAAATTTAAAAATTTTTAGGTATGACTTATTAAAGTTTCTATCATGTAATATTATCTACTAAATATTATCATAACTATTAAAGATTCTAAAGGAAATTCAGCAAAACATCCCTTGAAAATAAGGCTATCTACCTGTAAAAACAAATCACAAATATCCAATATAAAATGCCATCCATCGGGCAATCAAATTGGTCAGTTTCCCAACCTCCTCTCTATACCACCATCACCATTTAATAATTATTATTACAAAAATAATAAATAGGAAATCATACTTTTTAACTCTTTGTTAAATATTCTTCACTAGTAAGTTTACAATCGGGATCTTAAGCTTAGCTTTTTTTGTTCATCTCATATGTACACTAAATAAAATTTACATGTTTCAGGTTATTTTATTCGTACATACTTTCTCCATGTCAATACAAGAATCAAATTTCCAAGACTTAACTTTAAGGCTCTTAAATTAAACATTCATATTAAGCAAGAGTACAGCCAATAAGCTGATATCATCTTAAAGAGAATCAACACACCATTCTCAATTTGATTAATCAAAATTGATAAGAAACACTCTTGTACCTGCTGCCATTCAATAGAAAACCTAATTCCTAATGAGAACTCATAGCCCACATGCTAACAAATTCATTATTCAATAAGAATTTCATATATCATATCATTTCCCATCTCATCCATAGTAACTAAAGGAGCAAAGGGCTGCGGGAGCCCAGGCGATAGCCTCCAGGCGAAGGCGTGTGCTTCAGTGAGGTGAGGCACAAAAGAAAAAATAAAAAATAAAATAAAACACATAAATCTGAAATTATATTTTAAGATATAAAAAAAGAGTAAAATTCAAAAAACATGGAAAGAAATACCCATAAATAAAAAAAAGGGTGGGGGTGGGGGGAGGGAACATGACAAGTTATACTTGAAGATATTGGAGTTAAGATAGAATAGAGTAGAATCAAGAAAGGGGAATCGCGATCATGGAAGAAAGGGGAGAGGGGGTGAGGACTTATTGGGAATTTGGAGCTTTGGTTCAAATCGGATCTGGTTCGACAAAAAATCATGGGTTTCTATTAATATTTCTCTCTTTCACCAAGTCCTAATTTTGGATGGACGGCTTTTCGAATAGACAACTTTCTATTTTTATGTTATTCCATAATTAACTTTCAAAGAGTAATAAGCTGATTTGCTCGATCCTATTTTCTTCATTATTTATTTTTTTTATCCATATTTTTGGGTGAACAAATAATGAATTTGATACTTAAGAGTTATTTCAAAGAATTTGTCAAGTATTTACCTTTATAAGTATATTTTGGTTTTATACATTTATAATCCAAAATTTATTTAACTGAAAATTATGCGGTTTAATGTTAAAATCAAGGAAGGATCTAGAATGGGAGCAATGGGGCACTTGGCTTTACTGATTTTTTATATTTTATATCAATGTACATTACACGTGTTTGTACTCTTTTTTTTTATATAATATTTTTTACTCTTTTATATTATATAATAATGTTATTTTTAAAATCTAATTTTAATTGTCATACGTACTTTATCGTTACTTTTCCTAATTTTTCGATAGTAAATTCATTTGATTTAATAATTGATTGTCTTGCTAATTTTTATGTTTGCACATACATACTTTTCATTATATGTTACTCGTTATTCTCACTTGTATTTTCATTTTCGTATATCTACAAGTCTCTTATTAATTGACTATTTTCCTCAATTAGTTTTAAGTTTTATAGATAGTTTGAGCAAAGTCATAGTTAGGGTTTCCTGGAGTTACTATTTAAAGTTGGATTTAGCTAACTAGCTAATCAAATGTGAAATTAACAATCAAATTTATAGTTCTTACAATATTTTTCTTAATTTAGTATATAATTTATAAGATCAGGTGAAATTCGAGTTGAAATCTTTGCTAGTAGCAGTTAGGGTGTGTCAATGTGAAGCAAATGTGAATTTAAACTGATATATTATAGTGAAATCATCAACGGATATTTTACCTTATTCTTAGCTAAATTTTATTTCATTAATATTTTGAATATTCAATATTATAAATAATTAAATCCATTAGCTAACTCAGATATATTCAACTATTTATTTTATTCAATTCAAAATTTAAAAGTTAAAGAAGGTAATAACTATTTTTCAAAATAAAATATAAAAATAAATAGATAATAAATTATAATATTTATATTAAAATCAACTAATATTATTTTCCGTAAAAATCCATTCTTATGACTAACATCTATTTATAGATATATTCCAACTATTATTTTATCTTCAATACAAAAATTTAAAAGTTAAAGAAGCTAATTAACTATTCTTCAAAATAAAATATAAAATTAACATAATAATAAACTTATTATATTTATATTAAAATCAAACTATCATTATTTTTCCGCTACAAAAATTCATTCTTATGACTAACATCTATTATATATATATATATATTATATACTAATATATATGCAAGTATCACTTCATGCCTTGAACATCTAGTTTGGTCTAATTCCATTATATATGCAAGTATCATTATGTTGAACATTAGTTTGGTATTCCATATCATTGGTATCTCCTATAAAATTATTAAATAAAACAAATTAAGTATCATATGCAGTTATACATAAAATAATTATTAAGCCAATAAGAACATATTCTTCTTAGCAAAACCCAAATTTATTAATAGCAAAAATAAATAAATTTTTGATAGCCAAAAGCAATTAAAACTATATATAGATATAGATATAATATAAGACAAAACTTTTCCACAATAGAACTCAAGTTCCTAACTAAAGGAAACAAAACTTCTCAATTATTCCTAAGATATAGTTAATTTAGTATATTTATAATATTCAAATAATATAATTTATAGTATACAAACTAATATATATCAACTTACCTTAATAAAGTTTATTGTAAATAAATATTATTTATACTAATCAAACGTAATAAGAAACTTTAGTAATAAAATAATATAATTAATGCAAATTGTAAATAGTATTTGTGTAATCACTTGATATGGTTTACTATAATTAATTATATATATTTATTATAATCTTATCATGTTTAAAAAATAAATAGTATATAAAATGATATAAATAGTATATAAATGTATATTATTATTTAAAATTAAAAAAACTTTTACTCGCATTTCTTGCCAATAACATCAAATTGCGATAAAAATCTTTATAATTCTATTTACAATTAGCAAAAACTAAAAATCAATCAACAATTAAGAGTGACTAGGTCCATAAAATGATATATTATTTAAAATAAAAAAATTTTACTCGCATTTTGCAATAACATAATTGGATATAAAATTTTATATTTAAATAGAAAAACTAAAAATCAATCAAAATTAAGAGTGATAGGTCCCAGTCAGAACAATGAGGATTTATAAGGAAAATTATATTTGTGCTAGAATAATCCACAAGATATTTTTGGAATAAGCTGTTTCTTTATTCAAGAATTGATGCTTATATAGGCTAAAAAGAAATAACAATCTTCCTAATTATCTGAGATTATCTCTACATATCAGGAATCCTAACAAACTAGTAGTGGCAACAAAATAGCCATTATTATTTAAATAAAAATCAAAGCAACCAATTAACTAACTGGACCTATTCTTCAGCAAGTTTCTTCAAAGATATTTGGGATTTCTCTTAGGCACTCGATGGGATTGAGGTATGGGTTTTAGAGACCTTCATTGGTTTAATATTGCCATGCTAGGTAAAATTGGATGGCATCTTATTGCTAATCCTAACACTTTTTTGTCTAGGGTTCTCAAGGCTAAATATTTTCCGGAGGGAGAGTTCTTAGATACTACCATTAGGAGTAATCCAAGTTTTATTTGGAAGAGTGTCATTTTAAGTAGGGACATATTAAAGCATGGGTGTAGGTGGTCGGTTGGAAATGGGAATAATATTGTTGGAGGAAGAGATCCATGGGTACCTAAAGAGGAGGGGTTTATGGTGGAGGATGGAATGGGCTTTATTGATCCTACTATGAAGGTGCGTGATTTATTTCTTGGGGATAGAAAGGAGTTGGATGCTAATAAGATCATAGAGCTTTTTAGCGTAAGGGATATAAGAGCGATTTTAAATATTCCTCTGGGGGAGAGGGTTGTTGAAGATAATATTATTTGGCATTTTGATAGGAAAGGAGTTTATACGGTAAGATCTGGGTATTTCTTAAGCTTATTAAGGAGGCTCAATAGGGATGGGGAGAGAGTGGAAGGGGAAGTTTGGGGAAGGGTTTGGAAGGTGGATGCACACCCAGAATCAAGGAATTTATTTTGAGAGTGTTAAAAAAAGAGTTGTTCCTACAAGAGTTACATTAAATGAGAGGGGTATAAACATTCTTAGGACTCGTAGTTGGTGCGAGGAGGAGGACGATGTGAAACACATTTTTTTGAGATGCTTTAAACCACAGGAATTATGGCAGGCTATGGGAGTTCATATCCCAAAAAACAGCATGTCAATTTTTGATTTTTTATCGCAGGTACTTGCGTCACAAGACAAGGATCATGTCCTTCTTACTGTTACTGTGCTGTGGAAAATATGGGATGTGAGGAACAAATGAATCTGGCAGCAGGTCCAATGCTCGGCTGGCCAGTTACGACTCAGTACCTAAGGTCAAGTCCAGGATTGGCAGCTCATGCGCGACGCTAGGCAGCAGCAGACTTCGGGAGTACACCACCCAGACTCTCCGATGTCTCAATAGATTCCTGGTGTTGGCATTGTGCATCCGGCGGGTTGGCAACTAATGTGCAACGGTGCAGTTCACAGCTATCTTAACATGGCAGGGTATGGGGCAGTGATAGAAGACGGTGAAGGGGAGTTCTTGGGTGCTATATCGGGTCTCCATGACACCTATAAATGCCCTCTTATTGTTGAAGCTCTTGCTCTAAAAAAGAGCTTAATTTGGATACAAGATAAATACCTTTCTCCTGAATGTATGTATTTACATAGACTCCCAATCCCTCTTATTTGCATTAAACTCCTCTGCTGATGATTTTTCTGAACTAGGTAGTCTTATTAAGGATTGTAGGCACTTACTTTCTTTTAGATCTAATGTGACTATTAGAAGGTGTAGGAGACAACCAATTATAGGTGCCTATACGCTTGCTAGGCAGCCTATAAGTATGCTTGCTCCCAAAAAATGGAATGTTATTCCATGTGAACTGTTTTCTGTTTTTTTCAAGTTAATGAGTAAAAATCTTTCTTGTTTAAAAAAAAAAAAAAAAAAAAAAAAAAAAAAAAAAAAAGAATGTTATTCCATGGAACTGTTTTCTGTTTTTCTTCTCAAGTTAACTGAGTCTAAAAATCTCTTGATTTTCTAAAAAAAAAAAAAAAAAAAAAAAAAAAAAAAAGAAGAAAGAAACAACCAATCAAAAATTAAATTATTTTTATCTCTTCCAACCACTTAAAATTTAAAATCTTTCAAGACTACTTTTTTGTTATCCATTAAACTTTCAATACACGCATTTTGGCTAACCAACATGTTCCTTTAAAAAAAAAAAAAAAAAAAAAAAAAAAAGAAAAAAGAAAACCAATCAAAATTAAATTATTTTATTTTTCCAACCACTAAAATTAAAATCTTTCAAGATATTTTTGTTAATCCATAAATTTAATACAGGCATTTTGGTAACCAAATGTTCCTTTTATCGAACTTTTATATATATACTACAATAATAAATTACAACAAAATAAAATTCATAAGAATAATCAAATCAAGAGCATAGAAAAGTTACATGTACCAATATTCAAAGAAGTAATTTTTATTTCATGCCTTTAATTTCACAATTAATACACGTAAAATATTAAAAGTGTCTTAATATAGAAGATGGTTTTTTATCAGAAATGTTAATCTTTTTTTTAAAAAAAATATAAGAAAGTTAACTTTGTCTATAACATTGCAACAAATATATTGACTTCCTTAGTAGATGAAAATATATTTCGTATGAATTGGGACTAAATAATTCATCCTTTAATATGAAAATCAAAGAAAAGATTTAATTAAATATAAATATATTGAGATTCCTCATTGAGTTTTTTATATAATATTTTTTATTTAAATCTAAATTCTGCTGGATAAAAAGTTTGTATATATTATAGAGTTTATAACTTCCTAATTCATAATAGAGTATGTAACTTCCTATAGTTTTTGGATTAATTAACATCTCTTATATATTTGTATAAATATAATTAGTTTTACAATCTCAATTATTACTGGGAGTGAGCACTCCGTTTAGCCAATCAATTGATTCAGTTAATTCAGCGAATGCATGTTCAGTTAAAAGTCTGATTTACGAAAATTAAAATCTTGGTGATTGGTTAGAAATTCGGTGAAATCTTAATTTAACCCAATTAATCAAATCAATTAACTCTCAAAATTACGTCATTTTAATTAAGTAGATAATAAAATTAAAAATTAAAAATATTTCAGTTTTTATTTTGATTAAACAGTGATTAATAACTTTAGTTAATTTTTATTTCAGTTAAAGTTGATTAATCATAAATTTCGATGAATTCGATCAATTAATTAAGTTTTTCATTTTTTTTAACTTCGATTCAGTTAATGATTAAAATTAATTCAGTTAAAATGGTTCGATTAAATTCAGTTAAGAAATTAATATGGTTAAATTCGATTAAGTCAAAAAAAATTTGGTTAAAAATTTTACTCAAACCGATCAAATTGGCTGAACTCTCATACCAATCAATTACTATTAATATGAGTGTCATGACTCGAAATCATGGGCCGAACCGACACAAGGGCGTAGTAAACTTAAAGCCCCCGAGGCCCGTAGTAAGCCTAAACTACAGAGTCTATACACGCCAAACAAAATCCTAGCAGCAATAAGCCCATATTAAATACCCCTCATTCATAATATGTGTTACTGGTTCATGCATGTATCTAGATAAATAATTAAGACATTCATAAGTCCATAGAATAGTATACCCATATAACTACGCGATTAGAGATATATAAATCCTACAACTGCGGATTCAATAATAACTACAAGTAGTACAGTTCTTATATATAACAATACATAAATTAGTTAATTACGGAAACTAGGAATTTACTTATATAGATCTGCAAAGGTCCCAGAGCTTTAGCCAACTCGACGAGAATCCTACTTCCTGAAAAGTTAAAAAAAAAAAAAAATGAAGAGTGAGTTTTGCAACTCAGTGAATAATAATAAATAATGTATACACAAGCATTTTCACGAAATGCAACCTAAAACACTAAAATAAACATGCAACCAATCAAGCATATGACATAATATCAGCACACACAAGTAATTACAACTTCAAGCAATCAAACAGGTGGAAGTTGGTAAGTGGATTCATCGAAACCCCCGATTAGCCGTCCTCACAAATGGCTCGCTCTCTCAAACGTGTGCACTAGGGAGGCGATCCTCATATATGGCCGACCGGTCTAATCCTCACTTGACCAGCCCTCTCATTTTTCTTATACTCTTTTTTTTTTCATAGCAACAGGCGGCTATCTTATGGTTTTTCATATCTATATCATCAGATGCACACAGGGGAGATCGCGGGGGCGCCGATCTCCCCATATATGGCCAACGGTATCAAAGACCGCCCTCACAAACCCACGGTGACCCACTTCATTCTAATTCCACACGAACAATATATATACAATAATAATAATATGATAATATGAAAAATGAATGTTAAGTTATTATCTATATACATTTCTTTATAAATAAGTGACATGTGTTTGCAATGATGGTATGCACTATCTATTATTACACACGAACAATATATATACAATAATAATAATATGATAATATGAAAAATGAATGTTAAGTTATCATCTATATACATTTCTTTATAAATAAGTGACATGTGTTTGCAATGATGGTATGCACTATCTATTATTACTCAGGAGCAATAGAAGAGCCCGGACGATCTAAAGAATTTAAGAATACAAGGAAGAATTGCATCAGACAAAGAATTAATTTAAAAAAAGAATTAAGAAATTAATTTAATAAATTATCTCCGTATCTAACTATAATAACTAGACTAGATTCTGCCGAAATTTCGGCAACATCTCCTCTAAAAATTGGACTATCCACTTGTTTAAATATCAACAATTTCATTAAATATCCATCCAGTCTACACGGCCCATCCATCAGTCAATCAATCAAATTTATTTTTCCCTTCCTCCAACAAAGTAATAAAATAGTCCCTTGATCATCCATACAAATCGGTTGCTACTAATACAAAAACATTCGTAGCTTAACTAAGATTAAACAAATAAGTAAGAATTATGCGACTAAGTGAAAATGGTTACTTGTTTATCCTCCACACCCGACTATTTTAAACTATCCGATCATATACCCTTAATAATCATGTAAAGTTATAGCTCACATTTCCTTTACCAACATTAACTAAGATCTCAAGTAACAACTTAATAATCCATGAATCACTATCCTCACCAGAAGCAAGATTATAGGTAACGTCCTGTATGAAGCATAACCAAATATGTATACTTTAATTAACCAATTCTCAGAAAGAATTTAATTTATAAACTCAATACACCATAACTTTTCCTTTTTCATTAAACAAAACTTAATCAAAAGAACTAAGTTAGCTGTTGCCACAGTAATAAATAAAAATTCATATTGTTACTCCGTTTCATCACTAGAGCTTTTACATAACAACCATAAAAAAATATGCTTCTATTATCATATATGAACTTAATTAAATCAAAACTATAATTTCTCTAATTGGAACCTGCTGCCATTAATCAAATTCTTAGCTTCTAAAGGGAAGTTGCCTCAAGCACACCAAATCACCCACAAAATCAGAAAATTCATGAATCATAAGGTAAAAAAGGGTCCAAAATCAGTTTACCTAGCTGAAAATTATGTCGGAAGTTGATTACTTTCGATTAAATTAATCGAAAACAGATTCAACGCTCAAGGTTGACTCTTCCGGCGGTGGCTTGGCCGGAGCCAAGGAAAACGGTGGCCAATGAAGTTGCTGGAGACGTTGGAAGGTGCAACCAGCCGATACTTGACAGGTTTCACCGGAAAAAACAAAGAAGATTGGCGAGTCGACTATCCCGATCGCAAAAGATCGCAACTCGCAGCTCCTTAGTTTGCTGCACCAGCAGGAATGGGAAGGAGAGAGGACGGCGAGAAAGAGAGCTAGAGCTTCACCGTCGACTAGAGGGAGGCCACAGTTGGCTGCATGCACTGAAGTCGCCGGAAAATCGAGCTGGAGTGGCGACGCAATTTCCCGATCAGCAAAGTTGCAGGCTTCGTGAGATAGCTGTGCTAGCCGCTTGCCCGAGATAACAGAGGAGAGGGAGAGAGAGAGTAGCAGGGGAACGGCAACGCGAGGCGATGGGATGGCGCTGGCTTCAGGTGATCGAAAAAGCGAAAGGGAAAGGGGGAGGGGTGGAGCTCGGCGCTAATAGGAGAAGAAACTTTTAGGCAGTTTGGTTTAGGTTTCCAGGAAATGGTTTGGTTTGATTCAGGACTGGTTTGGTTCGATTCAGAGTCTTTGTTTGGGTTTCCTTTCAGTTTGTTGGCTTTTCAATTGGTTTAATTAACTCTTTAGGTTTGATTTAACTACATAAAATGTATAATTGAATTTAACTGATTAAATAAATCCATAGGATGTTAATTTATTAAATTTTTAAATATAATAAGTTTTATAACGCCATTGGCTAGGATTAATAATTAAATTTTTAAATGAAAAATTTTTTAAAATAAAATTCGGGGTTGTTTCAAAGAGAATAATTGATTAACATTTAATTAAAAACTAGTTGAAGGCCTGCATTTATAATTCATATTACATTTTAAATGCATTTAATAATTAGTAAGGCAGATGATGCTTGTTTCAAATTCTATTATTGCTAATGTTTGGATAAAACTATTAAAGAAATGCAAAGACAAAATTGTAAATTGTAAAATTATAAAATTTTAAAATAGAAAAAATAAAGACACCCACAATATTACTGATTAGGTAAAAGATAGAAGACAACTCTAAAAATCACAATACACAAAACACCAAAAATAAAAATGATAAAATCTTAATCAATTACTAAAGCATGTAAAATAAATATATAGAAAATAGAAGGATCTCCTTTAATACCTAGGAATGGAGATAGAAATTTCGGTACATCTTAATATTCCTCTTCAAAATTTTGTACACCTTGAAAATGTAAGCTAGCTCTTAGTTTTCCTCATCACCATCCAGTTTCTTCAATCCCTTAGTCTTGGTGTAGTAACAAAAATTAAGGAGAACATAACAAAAGAAACATAAAAGATTAGTAAGTGATTTTGGGATTGCAAACGAAACATAAAAAGATTGGTAAGTGATTTCAGGATTGCACCATACTACTCTTGGATATTATTTCCTCATACAATAAAAGTTGCAAATTTGCATTAATATGGATATACATCAGTTCCCACCAGTATGCGATGCTCTTAACCATAAGAAATAACTAATTAGTATTAAAGAATAGAATGGTGAATTAATAAGAAAATCTTGATATAGAGTTTGAATTTATAATATGTGAATTTTCATAGAGATAGAATGATTTATGAGTTTAAAATTTTAAAATCTTTAAAATGTTTTTTGTTGTAGATTATCTATATAGATAAATTTGCAAATTTTATAAAGAAAATTTTATAAAAAAAGTTAAAAAATGTTATGAAAGTGCATTAAAAATTAGAAAATTTCTAAAAAAAAAAAGAAAAAGAGAATGCTCAAAAGTAGAGTGCCGCATTAGCATTTTAAAAATAATTTTGTTGGCTCAAGGGTCAATCACTACAAAAAAAAAAAGCGTTTTTCCAACCGACGTAAGTCGGTTGCAATATTGCGATGATATTGCAACCAATTGTAA
This sequence comes from Jatropha curcas, assembly GCF_014843425.1. Next base: position 67,956 of record NW_023590793.1, read on the forward strand.
TGATTGGGAGATTGAATATCCACAAAATTTGCGACAGAATTGCGACCGAGAGCAGATCCGTCGCTAATTCTAGTACTATTAACTCCCGCTAGTTTGGTTTCCGTTTTGCTATCCATTTGCGACTAATTTGCGAACGAATTTGTGACGGATTTGTAACCGCTTCAAAGTTCGTCTCAAAATTGCGCGCTGCAGCTCAGCGCCAAATTTAGTTTTCGGTTTACAAGGGATTATGACCGATTTGCAACCGACTTTGTGATTGATTATTCTGGTTGCAATTTGTTTGACAACAAAATGACATCGCAGGATTAAAAATTGCGAACAATTTTTTAAAAAATAGGGCTTGATAACCCGTTAGTCGCCTGCGTGAGCACATTAGCTCCTTCTTCTTCTCCTCTCTGTTGCAACACCGTTTCCAGCTGCCTCCTTGTCCACTCTGTTGCAGCGCTAGTCATCGGAGAAGCCCCTCTCGCCAGAGATTACACCTTCTTTGCTGGTCAAGTAGGTCGCCTTAGTCTGTGTTTTTTTGTTTTTTGTTTTTTGGTTTTTGTTTTGTGTTTTTTGTTTTTTGTTTTGTGTTTTTTATTTTGTATGAATCTTGACTTGTTGTTGGTTGTAATTTTTAATGGTAATACATTTTTTGTTGTAAGTAGGATTTGTTGGAAATAGAAAATGACCTTAAGTATGAAAATTATAAAGAATAATGCACAATTATTAGAAATAATTGTACTTTGTAACAAAAAAAAAAATTAATGAATGTTTGGGGTTAAAACATTAGTTATCGTATTGAAATAATTATAATTTGTAACAAAAAAATTTAATGAGTGTATTTTATAACACTAGTTATAGTATTGAAATAATTATAATTTGTAACTAAAAAAAATTAATGACTGTAATTTATAACACTAGTTATAGTATTGAAATAAGCTATAGTATTGAAATAATTATAATTTGTAACTAAAAAAAATTAATGACTGTGATTTATAACACTAGTTATAGTATTGAAATAAGTTATATTATTCAAATAATTGTAATTTGTAACAAAAAAAAATTAATGAGTGTAATTTAGTTTATAGGATTGAAATAAGCATATATTGTTATTTTATTTATTTATATTATTTTTTGTTGGTTTTATAATTTGTGTAAACTAATATATATATATATTATGACTATTATTATAGCATCTTATTGTGGGTACACTAGTTATAGTATTGAAATAAGTTATATTATTCAAATAATTGTAATTTGTAACAAAAAAAAATTAATGAGTGTAATTTATAACACTAGTTATAGATTGAAATAATTGTAATTTGTAACAAAAAAAAAATAGTGACTGTAATTTATAACACTAGTTATAGTATTAAAATAATTGTAATTTTAACTAAAAAAAATTAATGAGTGTAATTTAATAGTAATCAAAATTTATACTCATCAAATTTAAAAAACCTAATTTGTGATGATGTATTGAAATTTATTTATTTGAAATTACTTTATGTTGATGTATGTTTTTATTTGAGTGGAAATCACATGAATAATGCGTTTGAGTTGGAGGCCTAGTAGTGGCCGTTTTGACTTTAAAGAATGTTGGGATTATATAGAAGTGTTTATGTGAGTGTGTTTTGACTTGAGATTTGATAATGTTATGCCGAAGTGCTGCCGAAATTTTTTTAAAAACTGAATATGAGGAATTGTACAGTTACTGATATTATACTAAGTTTACATATAGATATATATATATATCCTTAGTTAGAAATAATAACCTTAGTGAGTTTACAACATATATAATTACCCTTATTATAGAAATAACCTTAGTAAGTTAGAAATGTATATGGAACATTACTTTTGGTTTATTTTAAGGATGATTTAAGACTAATGCAATTACATATAATTTGCCCTTTATAAACAGAGTGTTAATAACGTAAAAAAAATGCGGACTAATCGAGATTGGATGTACTGGAGGTACAAGGTCAATGGGTTATTAAGAAATGAATTCTTGCAAGGATTGGAATTGTTTATAGAGTTGCAGTTGGTAATCCTAGTTGTATGGATGGTAATAAGTTGAGGTGTCCATGTAATCACAAGAAGTGTCAAAATAGAGCCTTTTTAGATATAGATACAATTACACTTCATTTATGCAAATATGGGTTCGTGGAAAATAATTATGAATGGATACATTATGGTGAACCTCGAGTTTCCAGTGGGTCAGGCCACTCTATTTCTATAAGTTCAGAGTACTCGATGCGGGTAGAGCAGAATTCCATTGGGACAATATGGAGGAATAGTCAAACTTGCAGCACAACAATTGTTTGACATGCTAAGTGCAGCTAACTGTGAACTGTGTCCTAGATGCAAGAATCATTCAGTTCTATCTGTAGTGGCATGATTACTGCACATGAAAGCGGAGCACCATTTTTTAGAAAGATGTTACGATGATTTTGTATACTTATCAAAAGAAATATTGCCTGAAGGCCATTCAATGGTGGATAATCTTTATCGGACAAAAAAATTAGTTCGGGGATTAGGACTACCCATGGAAAAGATTGATTGTTGTCAAAATAATTGTATGATATGTTGGGGTGTTGACTCCGAATTAAGAGAATGCAAGTTTTGTAATCTTCTAAGATATCAACAGCGGGATGAAGGTGCTGGTAGATTACAAAGAGAGAGGGCTTTCAAGAAGATGTATTATTTCCCTCTTGTTCTCGCCTTCAAAGGTTATATGCATTTAAGGCAACAGTTGAACACATGAGATGGCATGCTTTGCATGAATATGAGGATGGTATAATGACTCATCCGTTAGACTTTAAAGCTTGGAAACACTTTGATAATAATCATCCTATGTTTGCTGCTAAGATGATAAATGTGAGATTGGGGCTTTGTACTGATGGGTTTCAGCCGTTTGGCCAATCAGGACAACAATATTCATCATTTCCTGTCATTGTCACACCATAGAATATACCACCCTCAATGTGTATGAAAGATGAATACATATTTTTGTGTGTCATTGTACTTGGCCCTAATAATCCAAAATATAAAATTGATGTGTTTCTACAACCTTTGCTTACCGAACTTAATTATTTATGGGAGTATGGGGTTGAAGCATTTGATATTTTGGCCAATCAGAATTTTATAATGCGAGTTGCTTTGCTTTGGACCATTAGTGATTTTCTAGCATTTGGAATGTTATATGGGTGGAGTACAGCAGGCAAATTGGCTTGTCCTCATTACATGGAAAACACTAATGCACTTACATTAAAAAATGGAGGTAAACAATGTTGGTTTGATTGCCATCTTAAATTCTTACCAGAATCTCACCCTTAGGGGCGAAATCGATAATGCCTTGGAAAAAACACAACTATTACTGATCCCCTCTACCTGTGAAGTCTGGAGCTGAAATATTATAAGAAATTGATACAGAGTTAGGTGTAGAAGAGGTAAATGGTAGAATTGGCCAGAATAGCGGATGGAAAAAGCAAAGCATCTTCTGGGATTTGCCATACTGGAGTTCACTTCTTATCCGTCATAACCTTTATATGATGAACATAGAAAATAATGTGTTTGAAAATATGTTCAACACTGTCATGAACATTGAGGGAAGATCCAAGGATAATGCAAAAGTGAGAGCAGACATGACAAAATTTATTGTCGACCAGAACTCGAACAATCTGTGGTTACTGGAAAGTTTCCAAAGTCATGTTATTCTTTAGATAAACCCCAAAGGCAAGTATTACGCGAATGGGTCCAATCATTGAGGTTTCCAGATGGATACTGTTCAAATATGTGTAGATGTGTCGACATGAGGAAATACAAATTGTTTGGCATGAAAAGCCATAACTGTCATATTTTCATGCAAAGATTGATTCTTGTGGCATTCCGAGAATTGTTGCCAGGGAAAATTTGGGAAGCAATGATAGAATTGAGTCTCTTTTTAAGGAATTGATGATGAATGTTATCCAATGTGATGATATGGAATAATTAGTGCAAGAAATCCCAGTAGTGATATACAAATTGGAGCAAATTTTTTTGCCCGTCTTCTTTGATTCTATGGAGCATCTGTCGGTTCATTTGCCCTATGAATGTTGTATAGCAAGACCGATACAATATAGATGGATGTATCCATTTGAGAGTTGAATCACTAACATCCCATTCTAACCATTATAATGTTATTTCATCTCATATTTACATATTGTCTTTGTACAATTATAGACACCTGCAGAAAATTAAAAAGAATGTGCGCAATAAGGCAAAGGTCGAAGAAGCTTCCACTTCTGTTCACTCTACTTGAACCACATGTTTACATTTAAGCATGGAATTGCCACAATTATGATGTTGGAGGAATCAAATTAGAATCTGAGGTTAGAATGGCATCTAACAATTTTCACCACCTAGCATACGATTATTATAAAAAAAAAAAAAAAAAAAAAAAAGACGATTGACTAATGCAGAGATACGAGTGGCTCAAACCTATATTTTGTTGAATTGTAAAGAGATTACACCATTTGTACGGTAAGTATAAATCTTGTAAAGAGTCTACACTTAATACAACTTAGTTAAATCATATTGATGATAATTTTTTTCGTTCATAAATACGAAATATATCAAGCTTTTACGACTAAAAAATCCCAATTTGACTGATATTGCAGTTAATGCAAAACTGGACTCTGAATTTGCAGAGTGGTTCAAATGTTATGTAAGTAACTTTCTAGTTACACAATAAATATGTGTACATTCTTAGATTTCACTCGTGTCATTACTATTTCCTATAGGCTCGAAGCTCGGGAAGCGATATTGATAATAGATTCATTATTGATCTAGCAAGGGGAACTCTACCAGTTGCTAATGCCTACTTTGGCTACTTTGTAAATGATTACAAGTTGCACACTGAGGGTTATGGGACAAGCAGAAAGACAATGAACAATGGTGTTTGCATAAAAGGATCAAACTACAGTGACAAGTCAAACGATTTTTATGTCAAATTGGTTGAGGTTTTGGAGTTGGAATATCCATCCCTAAATCAAGTGCACAATCTTATTCAAATGTGAATGGTTTGATCCTATGCCAAATGTTGGCATGAAGGTTCATCCTAAGTATAATCTTATGGATATTAATCATGGAAGAAGATATACGAAGGACGAACCTTTTGTGTTGGCAATGCAAGCTACGTAGGTGTACTATGTTCCAGATCCATCATTGAACGAGATCATTGTGATTGGATGGTAGTATGTAAAATCAAGTCTAGAGCAGTTGTTCATGCAGTTGAAACTAAACAATCTGCTTTACTCGTAATATCTGAGCCATTTCAAGAAGTTACGATCGATACGCAACCGATGCAAGTTGTTGAAGATTTAAATGATAGACTGGATGATGAAAGCGAAACTTATGTTGAAATAGTAGCATCAGATGATGAAGAGGAAGAAAATCAAATCATCATGGGTACCTCAGAAGACGAAGATCAAGAAAAGGAAGAAGAAGAAGAAGAGGAAGCAGATGATGATTAAGACAGAAATATTTAATGCATTATGTATTATGGATAATAAATTAATAGATGTATATAGAAGAAGAAGAGGAAGCAGATGATGATTAAGACAGAAATATTTAATGCATTATGTATTATGGATAATAAATTAATAGATGTATATATAATATTATCAATGAAGAATTTTTATGTTATTCACTTTCTTTATAATTCATAAATTTGTATACATACATATATCTGTAGTACGTATGGCTAGAGGTTATAACGATTGATTCAGATGTGTCCGGCAGTGGTCCGCGCAGAGGTCGTGGCCGAGGACGCAGTACACATGGAGGAGGACGGACTATCCCTCCTCCTTCTTCTTTAGATACATTTAGGGCTTCATCTTCTGCTCAACTTCTTGTGCCGCCATCACTTCCTTCTATTCCTTCCTCTTCTATACTTCCTGGACCAGTAGAGTCTTCACCAGCTTCACAGTCACCTACTACACTAGGTAATCAATAAATGTCATTTACTGTCATTTCAGTTATATATAATCATTTATCTATATTGATAGCATTTGTCACTTCTTTTACAACTTCATCGGAGCCACATAACAAGCTCAGTTTGGTAGCAGGACAGTAAGTACTTATTTACATTTTCCTTTGAACTTGATTTTGTTTAGATTTTGATGCTTTCGTATACTTATATTTCACTTATGTTTTTTTTTCTCAGCATATATCTATCCTCTCAAGCATCAAGGCAAATTATGAGGATAATCAAGCTACATCTCGATAAAGATAAATACATATGGGATGTCGTACCACAAGAGGCGAGAGACTTTTATTTCCACAAAGAGGCGAGAGAAATTTGCGAGAGACTTTTATTAGGAAGAGTTTCAGGTACAATTTGGTTCAAGTTATATCTTCATTCAATGTAATTAATAATCTGAATCTATGGGCCTTCACTTACTATTTATTAAAATTTTATTTTTCATTTTTGCAAAAGCATTTTGTATGGGAATAGGCTATTACGGCTATGCTAAAAGTGGCCTGGGAGAAATTGTGCGCTCTACAATATTGCTAACTTCACCTGTAGGATGCGAAAGAGCGGTAAGAAGTAGTAGTGCGTGTCTCAGGAGATATGGCGTGTCTCAGGAGATATGGGAGAGCTGGCAGAAGGCTTGAGAGGATCCTGTATTCACGAGAAAGTGTGAGATATTTGCACGAAACAGGCGCAGTGAGACTAGCAGTGACGGAGCAGGACCTTCCCGACACACAGGCGGATTAATATCTGCTATAAAGACATCTCGATTATTAGTGAGTCAACCAATTACAGTAACAAAATTGATATTTAATGAAATGACACCATATTAATATATCATGCATAAAAATTCATTACAGGCTAAAAAATATGGTTGTAAGCCCACATCGATGGAGGTGTTCACTTACACTCACACAAAGGACCACGAGGTGTTCACTTACACTCACACAAAGGACCACGATGGAAATACGTTTGTCAACAGACGTGTGTTAGGCTTCAATGTAAGTAACAATGAAAAATATTTACATTTACTTTCGAGTCTTCCCTTATGTGTACAAGTTTAATATAATAAAGCTTGCAACTGCATTGATTAATCAATTTATTGTTTTCAGGAGAATTACAGTACAACTCGCGAGCGTGTTGTTTCTTCTCAGGCTGGATCTGAAGCTAAGTCAAAAAATGATAAGCTAGCACTTTATCTGGAGGCCGTTGGGGCCGAAAAGAAGAGAAAAGTATATGGCATCGAGTTTCAGGCATCACAGTTTTACTGCGGCTCAACATCTGACGCTTCTGCAGCCTCCTTATGACCACAACTTGACCACAGTGCCGAGGAGATTAGTGCATTACAAGTGCCAGAGAGGAGATTAGTGCATTACGGGCTCATATTGATAAGCAGGAGAGATAGCTTGCAAAGCTTCGAGTGCATGTCATGCAAATGTCTGGTCATCATGGTGCTGGTGCTTCTTCTTCTGATCCTCCATCGGCTTTAGATCCACATGTTTCAACAGCTCTGCATCAACCACTATCCTCTCCTCTAGATACCAATACTATAGACGATACCTTGGTCACTCCTGTAGACACTATGACACATCCAGCAGCTAATACTATTATTAATCCAGTAGACACTTCACTGGATCGTCTAGAGGATCGACATCATAGATTTGGACGACATCATAGATTTAATTTCAAACCGTTTACATTTTCGTATTTTTTTCAACATTTTATTTTGTATAGTACATTACATTTACAGTTCCTTCTTAGATTGTTATTGTGTTCTGATGATGATTGTAATGTATACATATGTCGCTTTTTGACAGGTGGAAAAAGCGACATATGTATAGACGATACCTTGGTCATTCCTCTCCTCTAGATACCAATACTATAGACGATACCTTGGTCACTCCTGTAGACACTATGACACATCCAGCAGCTAATACTATTATTAATCCAGTAGACACTTCACTGGATCGTCTAGAGGATCGACATCATAGATTTGATTTCAAACCGTTTTACATTTTCGTATTTTTTTCGTATTTTTTTCTTCACATGTTGTATAGTACATTACATTTACATTTTGTATAGTACATTACATTTACAGTTCCTTCTTAGATTGTTATTGTGTTCTGATGATGATTGTAATGTATACATATGTCGCTTTTTGACAGGTGGAAAAATTATTATTTGTAATATTATTAAATTTTTTATGCATATAATTATATTTTGCCACCGACTAGTGACCGAAATGCGACCAAATCATAACTGTTAAATTTAAATTTTGTGACAGATCACCAATCGATTTGAGACTGATATTCATAATTGCGATTGACACTTTCTGCGACCTATTTGCGATAAACTTCTAGCAGGAAAACATGACGAAAATTAGCAACCAATGTTTATATGTTTGTGACCGACAAGTCGGTCGTGAAGTTGCGACCGCTGAGTCAATCGGTCGCAAAATTATTTGTGATGAGTACTTTTGTGGCCGATTAACGTCTGTTGCAAATCGGTTGTTATATCAATTTAGCGACTGATTTCATCTATTTAGTGACTGATTTGTCGATCGCAATTCGGTATTTTTTTTGTAGTGAATTTTATCTTGAGATTTTGAAGATTATGCGAAATAAATAAATTTAATATCTTTGTATGTACTGAAATTATTTTATGCTAATTTTTAAATATGGAAATTGTTAAAGAAGTCAAGTTCCTGCAACTTCAAGATTCTTTGAAGACCATGAAGATTATTGAGAATTTTTTAGTGGTTAGTATCTTAGGGTATAATGTAGGATAGAGAAAATATTATTTTATAAGCACAAAAATATTTTTCTCTCTCAAAAATAATTTTCGAAAATTGCCTTAAAAAGAAAAGTCGAATCTTGCTCTTTCAAATTTACTTACCTAAATAAAAAATATTTTGGCTTAATTATTTTTGGCAACAAATAATATAAAAGATTCACATATCTTTTATTTTCAAAAATTATCTTAAAAAGAAAAGTGAAATCTTGCTCTTTTAAATTAACTTACCTAAATGAAAAAGATTTTGGCTTAAATATTTACAGGAATGAATCGAATCATATATTAAAAAAGGGGAAACTAATCATTAGAGGCGCCTTTTGGTGGAATGGCTGGAGAGTTGGAAGAACTCCAGGGTTAAGCGTGCTCGCTGAACGGAAATCCTAGGATGGGTGACCTCCTGGGAAGTTTCCCATTTCACCTACGAGACAAAAGTGTGAGGGCAGGTGTATGTGTTGGCCGGATTAGGCCGGGGCATAACCCGGTGGCCAAAGCGGACAATTCCTCTGGTGATTAGAGTCGGGCGTGACAATTTAATAACAACATTTTCTGAAGAACAGTTCTGATTTTTAAATCTGTTTTTGGTTCTTCCTCTACTTAAATTTGCATTTCTCTCTGTCTATATAGATATCTTAATTTGTTGTAGACTAGAGGTTTTTTAATCGAAAAACTTTTGTGTAATAGCTTATGTGAAAAGCTATGGTGTAATAGGTTATCAAGTAACCTTCTCCTTGTGTGAGATTCTAATGTCTTGTTGTGAGTTTCTGTTCTCTGCAAAAACAGAAAGGGTTGAGGTTGACTAGAACCTTTCGAAAATCTAGTGGGACAAAGGTTAGATCTAGGTGTTGATCTTGTCTCTTACCCTTGAAAAGGGATAACATAGTGGAGGATCTCAAGATGAGTCTTGAGGAGTGGATGTAGGTGAGTCAATGCTGAACCACGATAAATCTTTGTTTATCTTCTTTCATTTTCTGAAGTTCTGCTTTATTATATTCTTTTTACACAACTGTTAATCTTTTCAGAAATACAAAGTTGTTAATAAATTTCATTTTCTAAACATGAATTAGTTTTATCTCTGTGGAATATTAGAACTGTGGATTCCTGTATAAGTGATTATACCAAGTTCTAATCTGTCTGTTGACATTCAGTACAAATCACAATATAAGTGATAATCAGTTTTCTAATATTGCTTAAAGCTTTTGAAGTAGTTCTAAAATATAATAACTGTTTTTCACAGAATCTTTCTAATCTTGTAATAAGCTTTCTGAAGTAGTTTTAAATGTAATAACTGATTCTTCACAGAGTCTTTCTAGATTTGCTTAAGCTTTGTGAAGTAGTTCTAAATGTAATAACTATTATTCACAGAGTTTTTTTAAATTTGCTTATGTGAAGTAGTTCTAAATGTAATAACTATTATTCACAGAGTTTTTTTAAATTTGCTTAAGCTTTGTGAAGCAGTTATAAATGCAATATCTGTCCTTCACAGAGTCTTTCTAGACCTGCAATAAACTTTGTGACAAAGTTCTAAACTCGATAACTAACTCTCATAAACACTTTCTAATTTTGCTGCAATAGAATTCTGATTTTGTTTTGAAAGCCAAGTTGTTTTTAGAAAATCCAATTCACCCCCCTCTTGCATTGTGCCATTCATAAACGAGACCCACAAATTTTTGCTTCAAGATTATATATATATATATATTATATATTATATAATATATATATTATATTATATATATTATATATATATATATATAATATTATATATATATATATATATATATATATATATTATATGACGTGGAACCCTATGGAAATTAATTCCAAGAACTCTATGACAAGATTGGACTAGCTGTAAAGATCAAACTAAACTCCCCCTCTATGGCACCCAAAGCTTAAGGAAACAAGAACACGAATAATAGAGTAAAGAAGAATAAGATAAATGCCACATGTAAATTGATAAGTTTACCTTGATTCTTGATGCAATTAGAGGAATGCAATCTCACAATCTCTCTAATCAAAGAACATGCCAAAAGCATGAACAAATCTGAAGATTTATTAATTTCTTGAATGATTTGTTTAACAACATAACAAAGCTATTTATACATAACAAAGCTATTTATACTAAAATCTAAAAACGTGATCCTTAAAGGATTTAGAATAACTAATCCAACTAAGGATAAGGATAAGGATTAACTAATCTAAACCAATTGAGGATAAGGACCAATTAATCCAATCCAACTAAGGATAAGGAATAACTAATCTAAACAAAGTAAGGATAAGGAATAATTAATCCAAACCAACTAAGGATAAGTAATAATTAATCCAAACCAACTAAGGATAAAAATAAAAGGTGGTCGAATTTATTGGTGGCCCAACCCATTAACAAAATTGCAACTCAAAACTAACACAAATGGGCTAACTTATTAAACCATCGACATATGCCTCCAACAATGTAAGAAGCCTACGTGTGCCTTCAAGCTCCACACAACACTTGTTGAAAGCAAGATCATGAAGCTCTTATGTAACTTGCTCTTGAACATATAAGGACATGGCTGCCCCATATCTCTTTGTATGACTTCTTGTAATTGGTCCACTAGGAAGCACCAACAGATCTCCTTTGTTGTTCTCCATGCGTTTCTCATGCTTCCTTAGTCTAATGGTTGAAATGGTAGCGAAATCCGCATCAAAAATTCCCCCCTTTCCTTCGAAAAAGATTCGTCCTTGATCTAGTTAAAGTTGAGGTACCATGTCCCCTTGAGCTCCATGGTTGAGTGAGAGCGAATCTGTATCAAATGATATATATATATATATATTTATATAAATTATAAAAATTATATATATATATATATATAGATTATATATAGATTAAAAATTTTTATAAAATCAAGGTGTAAAATTAATAAATCATAATCATTTATTATGTTACAATCATTTGTTATTTTATTAATAGTTGATAATTGATGTTATTGATTATCTAGTAGTATAAAATTCTCATCAAGTTGTTCAAGTTTATATTATTAATTAAAAATATAACCAAAATAGAATATAATTTATTTTAATTGTTAGTCAATCAAATTAACAAATTTCCAATTTAGAATTTGATTAAACTTCCTAATAGAATTTAGATTTAAATAGAAAATTAACATAATCAATGAAAATTAAATTACCTTTATTTTTCTACCAATAAAATTAAAGTTCTTAATGATAATGATATTTTTGTATATCCATAAACTGAACAGGGGCATCATCCATTTGTACTTTACATGTACTAGTATTTTTTAATGTGCATTGCACATTATTTATACTCTTTGATGCTCGTTGTATTTACTCATTATATTTACTATTTTAGAACATATAAAATAAATTCATTAAAATATAACATTTAATTATATAATGAAATTCTAAATAAGAATTAATGATAAAAATTAATTTCTTCTTAAAAAAGCATAAAATTTAGTTAAGAGATTAAGAGTAAATAAGCAAAGAGTTTTTATTAATTGAACTCTGTTAACAAATTGTAGTAAATCATACACAACTCAATCTATTAATAGCCCATGGGAAGGAAGAATGGAAAAACTCTCATCCCCGCCACAGCAAGAAACTAGCAACAAAGAAAGTAAAACGCAAAAGCCTTAGCCTGGATACTCAACCGGAAGGTTGGGGTGATGGACAATCTTTCAAGGATCGATTGTTATAGGGACCTGAGGATATCGGGATGGATGAGGATGATATAGACTTTGAGAGTCTCGAGATTACGCCAGAAGATGTGTCCATTGATGGAACTAGTTTGTTACCATCGATGTCTTTGTCTTCTGACTTGCAGGTGTTGGGGAAAAATTACGCAAAATCCCCTTTATGAGGGAGCAAAAGAAAATAATAACTCACAATTTGATAACGGAGTTCGGCCAATCTTGCCTACATCTCCGGACTGCCATAGATCTTTTATAGGAGAAAAATAAATAGTATTTACATACACTCACAACCCTCTATCAAGAATATCTGAAAAATTAAGCTTAATTTTTCTTCTTGAATAATCTCACTATTTTTCTCTCTCACAATTGCTATCTCATAATTGCTCTCACTCTCTCTATTCTTCTTGTTCTACATCCACTGCCTAACTTTCCAAAGCCTTGTGCTTCTTGTCCTTTGCAACCCACCAATATTCTGGGTCCACTGCCTAACTTTCCAAAGCCGTGTGCTTCTTTACCTTTGATTCTACATCCACTGCCTAACTTTCCAAAGCCTTGTGCTTCTTGTCCTTTGCAACCCACCAATATTCTGGGTCCACTGCCTAACTTTCCAAAGCCGTGTGCTTCTTTTCCTTTGCAACCCACCAATATTCTGCGTCCACTGCCTAACTTTGACAATCTCCCACTTGAATACTGATTTCAATCTGTCTTCACACATCAATCCTGCGGCAATCTTCTCTGGTCTGTTATTCTAGCAGGCCAACTGAAGTCGAGCACAACTTCAGTTTTTCAGTGGTCACCACCTTTGTTAACATGTCACTGGATTCTTGTTTTCCTTGATCTTCTCTACTTCTTCTCTAACTTTAGCACATCATTCTCAAGCAGAGACCTGATGAAATGATATCGAAGACCAATGTGTTTTGTTCTAGAATGGAATGCTGAATTCTTTACCAAATGTATTGCACTCTGACTATCACTGTACAAAACATTATTTTCCTGCATGAATCCCAACTTTGTTAACAAACCTTGAAGCCATATCATCTCTTTGTTGGCTTCTATCACTATGACATATTAGAGCTACAATCTTTTGTACCTGTGACATCCAACAAACAGCTGTAGTACCAACAGTGAAAATATAACCTGTGGTGCTTCTTCGGTGATCAATGTCGCCTCCATAGTCTGCATCTACATAACCTTATACTTTTAGTTCTCCTTTACCAAAGTACAAACACTTCTCAGTAGTGCCTCAGTGTTCGTAGATACCTCAAAATCCACTTTAAACTGCTTCCCAATGGAAGCTTTTCCCCTGGATTGACAATATAACCGCTAACAACTCCCACTGCATGGCCAATTCTGGAATCCACTTTACTGCTTCCCAATGAGCTTTCCCTGGATTTGACATATACCTGCTAACAACTCCCACTGCATGGCCAATATCTGGTCTGGTATAGACCATCGCATAAATCAAACTTCCTATGGCTGAAGCATATGGAATTTTGGCCATGTCTTTTCTCTCGCCTTCCGTCTGAGGGGACTGGTCTTTGGATAGGCCAAAATGGCTAGCCAAGGGTGTGTTGACCGGCTTAGCTTGGTTCATGTTGAATCTTTGCAATACACGATTTATGTACTCCGCTTGAGATAACTGCAACACCTGTTTTTGCTTATCTCTCATGATTTGCATTCCAAGAATCTTTTTCGCTGGGCCCAAGTCCTTCATGTCAAATTCTTTTGACAATTGCTTCTTCAAGTTTTTGATTTCGTTTATATCTGGTCCTGCTACTAATATATCATTGACATAAAGTAACAGAATGATATAACTAGTCTTAAACCTTTTGAAGTAGCAACAGTGGTCGGCATTGCACCTTTGGAAACCTTCTCTGTGCATGAAACCGTTAAATTTTCTGTACCACTGTCTTGGGCTTGCTTTAGGCCATACAAGCTCTTCTTGAGTTTGCACACCATATTCTCTTTTCCTTTTTCTGAGAATCCTTCCAGTTGGTACATGTATATCTCCTTATCCAAGTCTCCGTGAAGAAACGCTCTCTTTACGTCCAACTGCTCAAGGTAGAGCCCTTCACTAGCAACAATACTCAACACAGATCTGATAGTATTGAGTTTTACAACTAGTGCAAATATTTCTGTGTAATCAACTCCTTCCTTTTGCTGGAACCCTTTGACTACCAATCGAGCTTTGTATCTCTTGGAACCATCATGTTCCTCTTTCACTCGATACACCCATTGGTTGTGAAGTGCCTTCTTTCCCACGAGTAACTCAGCTAGTTCCCATGTTTGATTGGAGATTAAAGACTTCATTTCGTCTTTCATGTCAAGCTCCCGCTTGCTGGCATCTACCTAAAATAATTAAACAAGGTGGCGACTCACACATTCACGTGCATTTCTGCCCTTAGTCATATGCATTTATATGCCTAATTTTTGGAGGAGGGGTTCACAGTTATCAACTCACTTTTTCATTTCATTTTATAATAATAGTGGTTTTTTTTTTAAATTTGGCCACAAAATTAAAGTTCTGATATAAAAGTCAAAATAATGGCCACAAAATATAAAGTTAACCTTTATTTGTCTGTTTAATGAATATATATCCACTTTTATCATCGTAAAATTTGGCTACAACCATTGACGTTAAGAACAAATATATATTATGCTCAGCTAAATTTTGAAAGCGGTCACGTTTTATATTTAAAGGGAAAATTAGAGTTTGCTTAGAAACCATTCTCTTACTAATCATGTACTTGTAAAAATACAATAATTTCTTTTTTCAAATCCTTATTATGATTGTACTATTTTATATACCACTTTTTGTCCTTTTATTAATAATAATTATCAACTGTTGTAAATCATTTTGTAGCTTTATTATTATTAGTTGTGCACTTTTTCAGGAGTTATTATTTTCTGTGTTAGGTAAGGGTTGTTCTGTAAGCCACTTTGTGGCTTCTTATTATTAGTTATGCACCTCTATAAACCATTTTGTAGCCTTGTTATTACTAGTTGTGCACTTTTTCAAATTCTTATAATGATTGTACTCTTTTGTTGCCCACTTTGTCCCTTTATTATTATTAGTTGTGCATTTTTCAAAATGTGATGTTGTGCAAATTCTATTTCATTTTGGCCGCAATATATTCCATTTGAACACTACTTTCTAAATTTCATTTAAACTTGGAAAAACCATAATTTTCTTTCAATTTTTAAATTTGAATTGAAAAACTATTCAAGTTTAAACAAGTTAGAGCAAAAATTTAAATCTTCCATCTTTTATTTACGCTGAAAATTTTGAAATTTTATAGCCTTCGAGGAATAAGTTAAAAAATTTAGCATTTAATTTGGATTCAAATTTTTTTTTCATTTTTGGGCACATATTATGTAAAGCGTTCCCATTATAATGAAGTGTGATGGAGTTAATAAAAAAGGTTTGAAGTAACATCAAAAGGATGCAAGTAGACAATAAATGCACTTCTTAAAATTGTTTTTCGTGTTATCTATTATTCTTATAATTAATAAAGAAATGAAAGGCATTTTAGGAAAAACTTCATTTAACTAAATTTTTTTAATCGAAAAGCTTTTTCTAATTTAGAGAACAAATAGAGTATTAATTAGGGCAAAACTTAAGAATTCTATTATTATTTTCCCTAAAATTAGAACGAATAAGAAATGGAGCACATAAACAGAAAAAACAAGAGAAAAAAAATATGGTGAGGAGTTTGTAGCCAGCAAGGGCATATTAACAATATTCTCTACATACGGACTTTGCTTTCCATTGCACAAAAAAAAAAAAGAGCAATAAAAAGAACCCGTCTTGGGTTCCACCTTTACACTAAATACCATGTCTCATTTTCCTGCTTCTCAATCCATTTCTGAAACTCAATGTTTTAAAAGAAGGCAATTGTGTGAATAGAAGGAAAAAATTGGGCATATGAATTAAGCGGAGAAAATGACAAAGATGGGAGCCACGTGTCTAAGCTGACATGAAACTACTTTAATGAAATTTAACTGTCATGACATAATCATCATTCTTTTTTTTTTTTTTTAAGCACATTTCCAATCTTCACACCACTTAACATTAGCCATATTTCAAAGAGCGGTATCTCAAAGCCCACATAGTCTTAGGCAGAGAAAATCGCACCATCCACTTGGCACAACCAATCGAACGAACCCATAACATTAGCCATAGGTTGTAGACGACGTCCCTGCAGACCTGAAATCATACCACTTGGATGTTGACGAGAGCATATCGAACTAGCAGTTGGAATCTCTTCAACTTGAGCACATTTCCAATCTTCACACCACTTAACTGCTTCAACATGTATTTGAGCAGGAGATAGACTAAGGTGCTGTCATAGCTAATTATTACGAGCAGCCCATATTTTCCATGCAACAATTGCGCATTCTGATGCTTTTCCAACTCCTTTTAAGGGCAAAACCTGCAGTAAAAATTCAGAAAAAATAATGTTAGACTACAGGCCATCCAACCCCACATTCCTCCATACCTTCTTCGCCTTAGGACAATGAATAAGCACATGGTCCCTACTCTCATCACCACTACACCATAAGCATCTAGCCTCAACCTCAACCTCAACCCCCCTACGTCTAAGATTATCATGAGTAGGCAATAAGTTCCTACTTGCTCTCCAACAAAAATCCTTCACCTTTGGGGGTACATTCAACTTCCATAATTTTTGCCAAATTTCACCATTTTGTTTAGATGGCTCTCTCCCCAAAACTCCCATTCTGGGGGTCATTCAACTTCCATAATTGTTCTCCAACAAAAATCCTTCACCTTTGGGGGTACATTCAACTTCCATAATTTTTGCCAAATTTCACCATTTTGTTTAGATGGCTCTCTCCCCAAAACTCCCAAACTCACATAGTAACCTGACTTGACCATATACACTCCCTTCTTATCAAAGTGCCACATAAACACATCCTTTCGATCAAAACAACTAATCGGGATACCCACAATTGCTCTAATATCTCTCATTGAAAATAAATCTAAGAGCTTTGCATTATCCCACTTCTTTCGGCTCCCATCAAAAAGGTCACAAACTCTAACATCCAGATCAATGAACTCTACCCCATCATCGGCAGGGAAAGAATTATCTTTCGGAATCCATGGGTCACTAGCTGCCCTAATCTTCTTCCCATCACCAACCCTCCATCTCACACCCTTCTTAAGAATAGCAGTAGAGAAAACCACACTCTTCCAAATCAAGTTGGGTAACGACCCTCAGCGGCATTAAAATCCCCCTCCGGGAAATATTTGGCTTTGAAAACTCTATAACAAAGAGTGTCGGTATTGGACAAAAATCTCCATGCTTGTTTCCCCAATAATGCCATATTAAAACTTCTAAAATCACGGAAACCCATTCCTCCTTCTTTTTTACTCCCACACATCCTTTCCTACGCTAGCTAATTAATACCCTTCCTCTCCTCTTGCTTACCTCCCCACCAACATCTATTCATTATCTTATGAAGTTCAACTAGCAAAGTCACAGGTAACAAAAGCACACTCATACAATATGATGGAATAGCCTGGCACACTGACTTAATTAACATCTCCCTACTAGCTCGAGACAAAAATTTGTTATTCCATCCATTAATGCGTTTCCACATCCTTTCTTTTAAAAAATTGAAAATCCGCCTCTTACTTTTACCAATAAGAGAAGGTAACCCCAAATAAGAATCATGCCCCAAGGGTAAATGCATATCAAGTAGATTACAACCATGAATGCTCCCACGTACTTCCGCCTCTCTAAGAAGCAACGAGAGACCTTCCACACACACCAAATACAAGTACGGGGAAAGAGGGTCACCTTGTCTCAATCCACGCCGAGGATTAACGGGACCAATAGCTTCCCCATTTAAGCTAATAAAATAGGACACCCTCGTGAAGCACATAAACAACCAGTTAACCCACTTATCTACAAAACCAAATCTAAACAACAAAGCCTTCAGAAAAACCCAATGCACCCTATCATAAGCCTTACTAATATCAATTTTCAAAGCACAAGAACCATTACGTCTCCCTTTATTTTTCCTCAAATTATGAACAAGCTCAAATGTAATCATCACATTATCAGTAATAAGTCGCCTAGGATCAAATGCAGATTGGTTCTCAGAAATAATAGCAGGCAAAATTTTTTTGAATTTGTTCGCTATAGCTTTAGACACAATTTTGTATAATACACAATTTTGTATAATTACATTGCAATAACGCGATGGGCCGATAATCTTTGATAAGTTCAGGGTCTCATTTTTGGAAATAAGAACAATAAAGTTTCAGTTAAGCTTAGTTGGGAAAAGAACCTTCATGTGAACCACCTCCGACAGTCATCAGAAATATTCATCACCGATCAAGGCCAAAATATTTGGTTATTAAAATGAGGTGTAAGACCATCCTATCCAGGAGCCTTATCCGGTGCATCTGAATAAGGCTCTCTAAACTCCTCATTAGTGAAATCTGCGCATAACCAA
The DNA here is from genome assembly GCF_014843425.1 of Jatropha curcas. The sequence goes on from NW_023590793.1 coordinate 86,916, forward strand.
TTCATTATTCTGCCCACACCAACCGAATAAGGCCTCTCTAAACTCCTCATTAGTGAAATCTGCGCATAACCAATCATTATCTGCCACACCAACCTTATTAGGAACCAGTCTCAACACTTTATTACAATTTGAAACACCCCCATCAAAAATACTGTTGAAATAATCAATAATATGCAATTTCAGGTGCTGCTCATCCTTAATCCGTATCCCATCAGACACTTTAAGCTTCTGAATCAAATTCCTTCTTCGCCCGGTTTCGATATGAGTGTGAAAAAACTTGGTGTTGTGGTCACCATGCTTAAACAAAAATAATTTAGCTTGTTGTTTACACTGAATATTTTCCTGTGTCAGCAACATATTCCATTCCTCCTTCAAAGCACGAATAGAGGTTGAATTATCTTGAATGCTGTAATTCTCCAACATTATTTTGATAATTTTTCTACACTGCCAGTTGTCTCTATTTCGCCTTTTACCCTAATATGATAACTCCTCTACCAATTTATTTTGCTTCTCAATCACGTTACTTGAATTATTAAGAGTCCAAGAATCATGAACCACCTCGGCTAGATCTTCTTCTAAAAACCAAGTATTATCAAATCGGAATCTTTTACTCACCCTCTTATCATCCTTTGGCGCAGTATTAATTATCAATGGACAGTGATCCGAGACTGGAGCAGAAACCACATTACAAACTACTGAACTAAAATTCTGTGCCCACTCCCACGTTGAAACAACTCTGTCAAGCCTCACCCTGATTCTATCGTCTTCATCATAACCATTATCCTAGGTAAAAATCGGACCCACAGTAGGAATCTGACTTAAGCTGCACTCTTCCAAGGCTTCCCTAAAACCATCAATCAAATAACTCGATTGTGGCATCCCTCCCTTTTTTTCTTCCAAAGAAACAATGTAATTGAAATTCCCAGAATAAAGCCAAGGTCTATTATCTCTTCTAGCTAAAGCCTCAACAAGTTCCAAGAGCTTTTGTGACGACATCGTTCTGGAAAACCATAGAAACCAGAATATCGCCATTGGACCCTACCTTCTACAACAAGACAGTCAATGAAATTATTAGAATAACCCTTTATTATAAACATACCAGAATTCTTCCATAACAACGATAACCCTCCCCCTAATCCAATTCAGTCAACCGAAATGCAACCATCAAATTGGATCCATCTTCTAATGTCCTCCATTTTACTACCATTCACTCTAATCTACATTAAGAAAATTGCATCTGGTATGTAATTCAAAACCATCTCATTTAGCGCATTTACTGCTCGGGGATTACCGATACCCCGGCAGTTCCAACTAAGAAGTATCATTACACTCGGCTATCCCGCTTACCGGGATGAGCCGCTTCAAAATTTCCTGACGTAGTATGAAACGCAGGTGTGTTGTTGGCAGCATCCTTTTGGTTCAAGGAAAACCCACCTCTAACAGTTTGTGTTGTTTTTCTAAGTCTTTTTTTACCATCCTCTATAGTAAGTATAACTTCATCCTCCTCTAGCCCATCAGCACTTCCCGGGCCCTCATCCATTTCCATATGACTCCTATCTAACTCAGCATCTTTGTCTTTATTACTTGGACTAGCTCCAAACAGGGAAGATTTGAAATCTTGTACAACCAAATTTTCTCCTAAATTCCCGCCTAATCCCCACGAATTAGCCCCAAACAAAGGAACAATCATGCTTTCAACCTCACGTAACCACATGCTCGGTGCTCTAGTATTCCGGCGGGCCTGTGCTCGGAGACTAGCATCCCAACTGAAGTTAATATTTTCCAACTTCAAGTACAGCCTTTGTTCACAAAAAGCGTCCACATGGCCAAGCTTACCACAAAGATAACAAAAAATGGTAAGCTTTTCATATTGGAAACTTATCGTAAACACAGTGTCATCTGCATCAACAAGCTTTTTCCGTCTATGTAAAGGTTGACGAAGATCCAAGGTAACTCTAATTCGCATAGGGTTTGAGGACAAAGGAGAAATACTCTTTGCACCATATTCAACAAAACTACCAATAAAGTTGCCTAAAAACTTTGCCAAATCTTCTGAAAAATGTCCAGGAGGGAGATCTTTAACTTGCACCCAAAAATCAACCTTCAACAAAGGAATATGAAGAGGGTCTTTATCTTGTTATATCTCCTTCCAAACCAATAAAAATCTATTAAACAGCCAAGGACCTCCATATCTAACCCGATCAAAGTCAACCTGATTGAAGAAACGAAACAAAAATCTTTTTGCTTCTAATTGTTCAATAGAGACACCCCAAAGTGGGTGCCACAGATCTGCCAGGAGAGATCTCATCAACTGTATATTTATGGGGTTATAGGTAAGAAAGTCCCAACCATACAATATTCAAAAGGCGATCGAGGAGTGGCCCTAGCCACATCAGTAGGGAGAATAGTGGGGATATCTTCGTCATCATCTAAAGACAGATGTGCGATTTGTTGTTCCATAATATCCAACCAATAATCAGAGACTAGTGAACATTGAGAGCAAAGAAAGGAAGAAGATAAAGATAAGAGAAGAAAAGAGGAAGATAGTGATAAGAAGTGAAAAAGGACAGAGGAAACCATAAGGACCACGAAGGGAAAAAAGTTGCGTTAATCAAACTTCGACATAATCATCATTCTAATAAAACACGTTAACACTAAGCACTTGATTATTTTTTAAAACATTTAGATACTAGATTTTCCGTTCGAGCACCAGGATAAAACACACTAAATTTATAATTCTCTCTTAAAATGATAGTTAACGGTTATAAGCATTACCTTAAATTTATTTACAATTCATTTGGTTAATTACTGGAAGTGATGTTTTAAGTGAATGATTGAGGGCTTTACAGTATTTTCGTGCTATAAAATTTATATATCAAGCTTTGCATGGAATATATAGCTAATTTTTAGATATTTATGCCTTGAAACCTCTATTTATTGAAAAAGAAAATACATATAATGTTAGATATATATTGTGCTTTTTGCAAGCTGTCTTGTTGCAGGTTGCACAGGGCAGCAAGCTTGCGTGAATGATTTCAGGGACCAAAAGATTTTTGGTGGACTCAACTTTTTGATGAGAAAGTAATTCTACATGTGAGGTACCTTGTAGAATTTTCCTATATTTTCCTAAATCATGGGGATTCTTCTTCGAAGGGGATTCTCTTGGGCTACTACTGTTGAATGAATAATTTTTATAAATTAAAATATTAAATGAATATAATTTTATAAAAAATCACATTTCAGTAATAATTATACCTCTTGTAAAAAAAATGCCAAATGCAAAATCATAATTAAACCTCCACAAAGTTATTTTATTTTGGTAGGTGTTCATGAATCGGTTTGTTTTGATTTAAATATAATAATGAAACCAAACTTAATGCCCAATTTGGAAAAAAATTAAAATCAAACCAAATCATCAAAAATTTCAAATCAAACCAAACCTTAACGGCTTTGTTAATTTTATATGATTTGAAATAAGAAAAATTAAATTTTCTCGTTCATCTAATTAATAAAAAAATACTAAATATGAAAATGAATTAATAAAAAAATATGCCATAAAATACACATAATTTTAAACAGTTATTAAAAATTTTTAAATTTTAATTTTTTGTATGCTTATTCATAGTATAGTATAAAAAATATTATATATTTACTCACATATAAATGTACATATATATTAATCTGATTTTATAGGAATCTTTAACATTTGAACCTCTTATAAAATAATTATATAATTTATCTAATTTTAATAAAAAATTACTATTTATCTATTATTATATAATTTATCTAATTAATAAAAAATTACTATTTATTTATTATCCAATATAAACTAATCCCATAATTTACTATCTATTTTAATTAATGCAAAGAAAATTTTCACTCAAAAAAGCTAAATTGAATTTAAAAGTTTAAACACATACAAACGCATATAATAATTTGGTTTGGACGGTTTCGACTTAAAACCATAAAGCAAACTAAAAGTTTAATTTTTAAATTTTACAAAATCAATCAAACCATTAATTTTTCAAAACCACAGTTTTGAATCGATTTGGATCACCTAGATGATTTGATGAACACCTTAATAATATATAGTTATTATTAAAATGTAAAAATATGAGTTTTCAATTGAAATTTTATAAAGTTCACGAGGTAACAAAGAAAATGGACTCATGTGAATTGACATAAAACTATGATATTAGAAATATTATGATTGCAACTAAAATATAAACACGAGTTATATATATATATAAAGAGAGAGAGAGAGAAGATGTAATGTGATGATGATGACACGATATGATAAGAATCTCATCTATACCTAGTCAGAACCGGATGTAAAAATCTAAGTTAGCTACCAGGAAATAAAATGGTATAAATTCCAGAGGTCCCTATCGTTGTGGCATGAATATAAGCAGTCAAGAGCTTGCCACAATTCCCACTAAGGATATTCAGATTGCTCACTTCTCCACTATATGTTTTATTTCTGTGCAAAATATTTTAGTATCAAAATAATACTTTTTTATTAGAAAAATGTTGATTAAAGTGATAAACGATTCTTATTTTTGCAAAGATGAGAATACAAATTCGATTCTCAGAAAATTATTTTTATTTCTTGAAACTGAAAATTTATAGTTGATTAATTATCAAATTAGATTCAAGTGTGTAAACCCATAGATTTCATTGAGTTGTACGTAACATTATAAATTTGCTTGTTATTATATATGAGAAAAGAAGACTTCAAATATGAATTTTCAATAAAATTTCCGAAGCACATATTTTCATATATTTAGTTATTCTGAATAGATTTAATTAACTAGGAAAGAATGGTGCGGTTAACCTTATCGAACTGTATGTTGGTTCCAACCTTAAAATTAGATCGTTACATTAAATATTAAAATTACAAAAATTAAACTATTTAAAAATTATTCTTCTACCTTATCTAACTGTATGTTGATTCCAACCTTAAATCGTTACATTAAACATTAAAATTACAAAATTAAACTATTTAAAAATTATTCTTCTCTGTCAAAAACACAGATTCGCTCTTTTATTAAATTTTTCTCTCTTTCGGGGTTTCATTAAACAAAATTCGGTATTTTTCCAATGTTCTTGGAATTCTAATACAGAAGAACCATTGGGTGCAGGGATTAATTTTATCTTTCTATTGCGGGTAAAATATCGTATATATAGACATCAAATCACACAATTTAATAACTATAAACTTGCATGTATTTTCTTTATGACATTAATCTAATTCTGGACCTCCTTCTAAAGATATATGTTGTATTCATTTGTTTAGCTGGTAAAAGAATTTCCTCAAAGCTTAGAGAGTTTTAGGTTAAATTAAATTCTTGCCCTAGTGCACATTTTTTTTTTAAACGTCGAAAAAGAAACTAAGTGTTGCTTCCTGATTTAAGACTCCCCATACGCGGCACCGACCCCCTGAGCACTAGCTGGAATCCTACCCCCTTGCAGTATATGGCGTTGTTATTTTCAGTCCATGATAACAAGAGACCGGCCTGAGAAAGCCTACTTAAAATTGGGCAAACTTCTCAGTAGCAGAGATCATGTGTAACTGAATACGCTAATGAAAAATCGAACTCCGATCAAGCAGATAAATAACAAGTGCTTTACAACAATGTACATTACTTATAGATCATTAATATTTCACAATGAATGGCTTATTATATACAATTTTATGTATTTTAGCTATTCTTTTTCGCCAAACAAAAATGTTATTTGATGGAAAGTTAGAATACAGAGAAACCAAACTAAAAAGGAGCAGAAACTACATCTCTCAGCTCAGCTGGGAGCTTTATTAATTGAGGTCGAATAGAATTGATTTCCCCATCCAAATGCATTGTTGAACCTCCTTTTGGTGCAACACTATCCACCGGCTCTGAACCCTGCTTATTACCATATCAAAATATAAATTATTTTCTAATTAATATATTTTTAATTTTTTCAATATCATAATGTTGAATAATATTATGATAATATTATATTACTGACACGTTACTTTCATTTTGATTGTTAATGTTAAGTTGCAATTTTGCATAATTATTGTTGAATTGATAGTATAATTTCTGCATAGCAATTAACTACCACGTTTTTATTTACAACCAAATAGAAAACTGTTTCTATATTTCTAACACTTTTAATTCAAGTATAATCATTACATTTATATATTTAATTTAATTTTATATTATCAATATTTAAATATTTAATATGAAGATACATACGTGCTGAAATAACTAAAATAAATCGCAATTAAGTTATTAAATTAGAATTTTATTAAAAATGACTAAAACAATAAAATTATAGAAATTCCTAAAATTTAAGGTAAAATTAATGAGGAGATAATCTCATATTAAGTGCCAGTCTGCATTCATAATTTAAAGTTGTATTTTTAACTACCCATTTCAAAATTTATAATTTTTTTCCATTTTCTGAATTTTAGCCTTTTGAAGAGTTAATAAAATCTCCCACTAATTTCCAATAAAAAAAAAAAAAAAAAAAAAAGTCTCGCACTAATTTCCAATAAAAAAAAAAAATTTCCAAAAAAAAAAAAAAAAAAAACCTCCCGCTAGTTTGACCAACACATAACCTCGTAATAGAGCTTTTACCTGATAATGTAGAACACCAGATATTTTGTCTTCAGTAAGTCTATTAACAAACACCTTGCATCCAATCTTCTTCTATGTGAATTGAGTTGTAGCAGAAAACATTAAATAGAATATTAACATATAATTAATGTTTATATATATATCTTTTTGTTAGTCAATCTAATTGTATTTCGTTTTTACATTCAGTTATTATAAAATAATAAAAAAATTACAAATATCCACCCACAAATGAGTTTGAGCTTTCAAGTTTCAACATGTACCTCTGTGAATACGCTCAAAGCTTCTTCTACATTACGTGTTTTCACCACATATAAAGCTGCCTCCTGCACGCCAGTAAATTACAAAATCACCACTCTTTTTACCTACCTGCTTCATCAAATTCAATTCTCAATCAAGAATAATAGTCGGTTTCATCTCCCCATACTCTTTCAAATTACAAAATAATAAATAAAATTCGAAGAACTATATATATATATATATAGAGAGAGAGAGAGAGAGAGAGAGAGAGAGAGAGAAGGGAGGTTTCACTTACCCCTTGCGTAATGATTTGACAAAAGTGAGAGTCTTGGCTCACTTTCTATTGATGATGTCTATAATCCTAAAACACCTAATCCACCATCCTCCATTCTTTAGATCGACAGAGAAAGAGAGGAAGTCCTTTTTTCCTTTTCTTTTCTTTCTTTTTTTTTTTTTTTTTAATTTTTAAGATGGGAAAATTTGAAATGGTTTTAACGAACGAATAAAATATTTTTTTTTTTTTTTTTTTTTAATTTAAGATGGAAAATTTTGAAATGGTTTTAACGAACAGAATAAAATATTGGGGTGAAATGGGATCACATTACGTGAAAATCCAACAACAGCCCCTACACTATATATATGCGTGAGGCTCCAGGTGAGCTACTGCACCACGTAAAAGGAAGTAACGTGGCAACCTAGAAACAACCGCCAAATATCCACGCACGTGTCGAACTAGGGGTAGTTGAGTTGACACTTGTACGGTGATATCTTCATGGTTCTCAGTCGAAGGATACCTGTGTGTCCCGTCCGTTATTCGGAGTTTTGCCAAAACAGGAAAATTAGGAGGATCAGTTCTGACAGTTACGTGTTGACATATCCTCCAATAACCAATTAGAAAGTGCCACGATTTCAGCAGTTAATGGGAAGAGGACACGTGTGTGATTTTGATGGGCACTATGAATCTAGTGGATCGGTGCCGTTAATGTGTGTATGAAGGTTGGAACACGTGAGGCCTAGGATACATAATCTTATGTTGGTGCTGGGCTGATGTATGTGATGACTAATGACTAACTGACGCAGTTTGCATTGCCCACGTGGCATCTCAAGTCCGTGAACTTCTTTGTTAGTTTGGCAATTCAAAAAACCGGCTATATGAACCGTTACATATACTTTCTCCATCTCACGAGGGTGTTCATTTTGCCATTTTGAGTTTGTTGGACCAATATTAGCTTTTTTTTTTTTTTTTTTTAAGTTCATTGTACCATTTTGGGTATGTTTGATAACACTAATTTTTTTAGTAGTGGTTAACTATTTATATAGCTATTTAAGTTAAAAGTGTTTGACAAGAATAACTATTTAATTAGTTGTTTAATTTGAAATGATAAAAAATGACGTTAGCCGTTTAATTAACTAAATTTGAGGGGGAAAAAAATAATGTATGTGATTATCAAAAAAATTTAGACTATGTTGGACAACAACTTTTTAAGTATATTGTATTTGACCGGTCAAAAGACGCAAAGTTATTTTTTATAGTGTTTGGTAATCTAGCGTTGGAATCAATTTTAAGAGATTAAGGTAACGTTTTCCTTTTATAAAAAGTTAACTCACGTAAAGTTTAGTTTTAGCGTTTTATGAAAAGATACTCAAATAACTAATAGTTAAATGCAACTAGAACAGTTAATAGCTATCAAAATAGTTAATTTTTTAAACAAACACTTAATTAATTTCTGTGAAACGCTAAATGCTAAAGTGTTTAATTCAAGTATTTAATGCTTCATAAAAAAATCATTCAATCTAAGCTATTATAAATATTATTATACTCAACAATACAATTAATATAAATATAATTTTGACTTGGTGAAAACGCTAAAAGCTAGCTCAAAAGGATACTAAAAAATGAATATCTATTCTTTTTGAGATGTTTGTTTTTGTATCCATTATGAGCCATGGGATGATAATACACAAATTTTGGCTACATAAAGTAGATAATGGATAAAGAGTTTGAACGTCCCAAATTGAGCAAAAGTATATCAAAAGGCTAAATACATAAATTTACTATTGAAATTTATTACCTAGAATCATTAATTATTATTTAGTGTTTTTTCTCTTTTCTTTTTGTTTTCTCTTAATTACCCTTTTTAACATTCTTTTCACTTTAAAAATATGGTCAAATGCATAAATTTATCCCTGTATTTTATTAAAAAATTTCATAGCGCCTTAAATCTTGGGAGAGACTTATTATCCCCTATAAAGTTACAAAGTTTGATAACATTATTTCCTTCTCCGTACTAGTAATAATAAATTTTTTGTGTTTTTAGCATTTATATATGCAAAATATTAACCTGAAATGCGGTTAATATAATATTTGGAATAATAACTTTCACATTTTAACTATTGAATAAGTGTTTCATCGATATAATTTTATAAGTTTGAGTGCAATAAAATAATTTTTGCAAGTTGAAGTATTTAATCAATATAATTTCATAACTGAAATGTTTAATAAGTCAATATAAAAATTGAAGGTACCACAAGATTTTTTATATAAAATATATGGATGAATTTATGCATTTTGCCAAAACAAAAAGATCACTGCATTTTATATGTATTTCAAATTTTTCTAAAATCGATCCTCTATCTTTTATCTAACTAGTTATAACTAATCAGATAAGAGGATTTACGGGAGAACAACCAGCTGCCAACTGAGTGGTCAATGATACTCATTGAATGGCATGCACTATGCATGAACCTAACCCAATTTTTAGGCTGATTTCATTTCTTAATCATTCAGACCAACTCATATTTAGGCTGTTAGCTGTTTTAGTAGCGTTTAATTATTCGAGTAATATTTAACTGTTTTAATAGCTTTTCCTAAAATGCTAAACTAAATATTATAGGATTAACCTTTTATAAAATATTAACTTAATCTTTAAAAGATAATTTAAATACTACGTTACGAAAATTATAAAAAATAGCATTTGATATTTTGATTAGTTAAAACACTAAATGCTATTTAAAAAATTGTTGATAAATAGAGCCTTAATCATTGAGGTTTCTAAAAGAATTTTCATGCACAATTCCATATACTAAACCACAAATGCCACCATTGTCAGGCTAATAAGGAGGTGCAAAATTAGGTATGCACATAGTGATGGAAGTTGAATGGATACTTTGCAAAATTTTTCACTGCCACATGCAAACCTGTTTATAAGTTTCGATAGTCATGTTCATCCCAAATCCATTTAAAATTTATTTTGTAATACTTATACTTATACCCATTTAAAATTTTAACACTCGTATCTATTCCACACCTATTTAATTAATAACTGAATCCGCTTGAAATTAATTGGGAAGGGTAAGATACCATGAAAATCCACCATGTTTATATAGTACTTATAATTGGTATTGGTCGAGCTTAGGACGACGGAAATGAAAATAAACACTAGGACTTGAAAATAATAAATACTGGTAAAGACAATTCTAAAATTCCAGTCATTTACTATTTTTAAGCAATTAACCTTTTTGTGCTTTTTTTTTTTTTTTTTTTTTTTTTTTTTTAAAGCAATTTAACCCTTTTTTGTGCTTTTTTTTTTTTTTTGTTTTTTTTTTTTTTTTTTTTTTTTTTTTTTTTTTTGAGGAATAGCTTTTTGTGGTTTTTAATTTATAAAAATTTTAGTAAATTATTAACCCAATAAGCACTTAAATTTCCACATTAATTTATTATATTAAATATTTTTAAATTATATAATGAATTTTGATGGGTAGACCCAACCCAAATCCACAGTAGTCAATTAATTCGATACTCATATTTATTCCAAATCTATTTAATTAATACATAAACCTGCAATAAATGGATTTTTGTGGGTGGAGAAGCAACCAAAAGCCACCCCTTCTATCCCTATGCACATCCACTAAACAAACTAGAAGTGACTTTTGTTACCGGATCAATTGCCAATTGCTCTTAATTCTTTTTCCAAACTACAATTCCTTTAAACTTCTACTACAAGTCAAAAACTCACCTCACTGCAGTGTAAAACATCTCATTATTGTTGTCTTTTTTTTATTATTTTTTTTAATTACTACATTGCCCATCAAAACCCCTATTTTTTACATCATCAACGATTTAATTATTATTATCGCACCGTTTTCAACATTAGCATATCACAGTGTCTTCTTTGAGGATGCACAATATTAACAGATTAGATCTCATTAAAAAAAGTTTGGTTTTTTTAATGGTAAGCTTTGACTAATGTTATCTGATTTAGAAACTCTTTTAACGTAAATTATATTATTCCTTTCAAAAAAAAAAAAAAAACATAAATTATATTATTGAAATGTAGCAAATCCAACACAAAATGGATCTATATCATGTGAAGATACTAAGTATTCATTATATACAACCTTTTGATAGATATTCTCGATATAAATATAGGAGATATGCTACTTTTAATCAAGACTTTATGTTAAATATTTATGTAATATATATATTATATATATATAATATATATATAGTATATTATAGTTGTAATAGGTCTTTTTTATTACGCACACGTTAACTATACTCGTTATGTACTCATTTTTTATACTCTTTTAATTTTTTTTATATCTATATAATATTAAAGAATAATTTTTTTATTAAAATAAATACAAATGATTAATTTGTATTACACTTTGCCGTACAAACTACTTGTAATACTACCTCTTATTTACTTAATTCTATTTTTATATAATGAAATAGTCCCAAACTGAATAGCAATATTACTTACCCAGTGTATTACAGAAAGAAATATATGCACATACACAAATTCTAATATATGCACATACACAAATTCTTGAAACCCTACAAATAGACCCAAAACAAAAATATATAGTTCTAGTTTTTTTTTTTTAATTTCTTAATCACTATTTTCTTTTAAGTCAAACAGATTTAGGATATAAAAGAAAAAAAAATGTCAAAAACATTAAAAATACTTAAAAAGGCCATTCATTTATTACATAGAGATATAAATCTCTTACTAAATTAAATTGATAATAGTTACAAGTTATTCAGTAACGAAAAAGAAAATAAAAAATTATCATTAAAAATAAAACTCTTTTCAGAATTCAAGTAATGAAAAAGTTTTAATATATATAATATATAAATATATCAGTAAAATATTATATTCACATGGCTGTGGAGTTTTTTAGAGACCGTCAGATCTTTTACATCTCGCATTGTATGAAAACATTTTGTCTAATTGCTTACAAAAAATATTTAACCAAAGTTAATCATTTTATTTTATAGGAAGTAAAAAAAAGTTCCTAGTAAGAGAAAGGTAATATATCTAATATGTGTATTTTGAACTTATATATACATTCATGTGTAGAAAGTCATTAATGAGATTTTACAAAGATTGACTTTTTATTAATATTAGAGTTCTTGGGTTTCCTAATAACTGAGAATGCCCACAGAAACATTTTTGCGGATTTTGTTTCTGATATTTCCTCATTTTTCTTATAGTGTGATACATTAATGCGATAATAGGTGTTATAACGGGATTGTGTGTCCAAATTCTTTTGATTTATATATCCTAATTAATATAATAAGGGTGTATTTTCATACTTGAAATTTTCTTTCTTAATGAAAAAATACTCCCATCTGCAAATCAGTACAAATCAATTAGGACACTATAATGCTAAGTGGCGAGATCCAAAATAAATCAGTAATGTTATTAAGAGTTGAGATGAGGACCGCGAGCCCCCAAAATACAAATCTACCCATTTAGGTACTTTTTTGTGGTTAGAATTGAGATTCTTAATGGAAAGATGATTTGTATGGGCTTGTGACTATTGGACTTACTTTCTATAATAAGATTGCAGAAAAATAGATATAATAGAATACCTCCCAACCTTCAAGTTTAATAAACCATTATTAAGATTGTTTGAATTTATGCATATTATGACAACTTTTTTTCTCCAAAAAGTACAATATTACTTTTGTTTTTATTTTCTCTTAATACACAAAAAAACTCAATAAATACCCAAACTAGAAGATCTCCTTAAGGTCATTTACCGAATCCTCACAAGCAAAGAAGGACTACTGACTAGAACAAGAGGTATGTCGGACTTATTATAATTTTTTCCAAAAAAAAATATCACACGAATTGAATAAGTTAAATATCAATTTCTGTGAACCGAAATCGAGGCTTTGATTTTATTTAATCTCTTATATAAAAGAAAATTAATGTGTTTTTTTTTTATTAGACTTTCATTTAATAATCCATACGGTGAAATTTAACACCGATATTCTCCTTCTATACCCTTATTAAATAAGAAAGAGTATTTTATTTGAATTTTCGTCACCTCACCCTAAAGATAAGGAATCATCATTATATCCCAATTTTCCTCCTCATTAATAATACAAGCTTCAATTCCTTTTGGCGACAATTTAACTAATTCCTGTGTTAAAACTTAAGAGTAAATTGAGGTCCAAGGAGTTTTATGGTATTATAAAATATTTAGGGGGGAATGTGTTCATTGTTATAGTTAGAGGACTAAAACTTTTAGACCAATTTCTTTATCAGCCCTGCGCTAGTGAAAAGCACGTCGTCCAAACTTACTTTTGTAAATTACTCCATGGTATGCCCTCTCTAAAAAATTATTTTAAAAAAACTCAAGAATTTAATGATAATTTCATGTTAACTAAAAAGAAACTTGAGGATGTAAAGGGACAATAAATTAAAAATGACATTTAAATTTAAAGGATTTTTAACAATATGAGCGATCTCTTAACTAAGAATTCACATGATTTTAATACAATTGAAAATTTTATTTCATATCCTATACTCTATTCCATTAGCGACATAGATACACTAGAATATCAATCACGACATGTCAATCTACCTACCGCTTCCAGCAATTCTGTTTAGTTGTTACTCTTCTGTATCAATTCATTGGAATATGAACTTTAAATTACACATCATCCATCAAAATCTTTTTAAGGGTTTAGAGCTTTCGCCATTGGATTCACCGAATCGAGAACCAATTAATTAAAAAAAGAAACAGGAAGTCTAAGCACATTGATGGGCAATGAGCTCAACAGGGAAAGTGAGTGGGACGCCAACAAGTAAGTTAGACGCATGCGCCCACACTTACTGTTAGCCCTCGCACCATTTAGAGGTGCAGGAAAAAAAACCATGGTGGGTTTATCATAGGTTTCTCTCTCATATTTTACCAGACCCAAAGAACGATTTTAAATCACCCGGAAAAAAGGTGCATAAGATCAAAAGATCGGCGTCGCCTACAATGAGGACCTTTTTTCTTCAAAGAGTTATCTACTCACCCTAAAAATATTTTTTTGATTTCTTAATTTGATTTTATTATAGCCTTCCATTTCAACAAATATAATGGATTTCTGTGATGGTGTGAAATACCACATTGACACACTTTGGTTCTTTGATTCCAAAATTATTGCGAAGATTCAAGGAATTAGCAAGAATTAGCTAGTTTTCTCAAATAGCCAAAATAGTTTAGGATAGTAGACAGACTATTATGTCGCTGCATTTTGCCAAAAAGGAAAAAAATTAATAAAAATAATAAATGAAAATTAACATTACCGAAGATTGTAATAAGCACAATCTCCTTATGACTTTCATAAAAACACAATTCACATTGAAACGTTGATAATGAACTCAGAGTCCCAACAATAAACACAGAATGCAACTCGGTTAGCCTGACTTCAATAAGATTCTTTATTTTATAACTCTATACAGTGTGTTGAGAGAAAATCTAGTTTCATTCTTTCTCACAAATTATCAATCAAAAGAACAGCGTCAATCCCCTTATCCTCCATTCAAAAAAAAGAATGGATCCCCTACTTCTCTCGTACACCCTCTTTTCAAATGAGGACTATATTTGGCAGAGATAGAGGTTGGATGACCTACTTAAATTGGAGTAACCATTTAAGACTTTTCCTACCGATTGCAAAAAGGCTGATGCAGATAGGCAAAGCAAAAAAAAATGCCCACTATTCGTGTGACTGGCGCTCTGGCGAATGGCGTCCTTGACGCACCCTGACTTTCCTAAAAATTGAGGGACTGTGTAAGTTGCTCTGGTTAACGCAAAATTGAAGTTGGTACACCAGGGTGTATAAAGAGGATATACATATAGTGAAAAAGTGAAGCCCCTAGGTCTTGTTAAAACGCGATTGCTCCTTCAAGGTGCAGCTTTTCGGAATATGCCTGGTAAGGTAGCCCGAAAAACAGGGTGTACAAGTTGGTAGTTTTACATGTTCATACTAACTTAGATAGCATTTCCAAACATTGGTAAAAGTTCTAGTATAGAGCCACATAGAGAACATATGTCAGATTCTTAAGCAAACCGTTCCAAAATTAATTCGCTCCAATCCACAGTTCCATATTCCGTTATCTCTTCCTGGTTCATCTTCCTCCTCGACTTGGTTCAAGGCTACTATTATATTTCATCTAGTGCTGTTGTATCCATCATGTTTTTGACCTTTTAGATAATTGTAAAGCAATTTTAAGCGATTCTCACCAGTAGCAAACGTGGCCTGGAGTATTTAGTCTCGGCTCGGATATGTTCTCTCCCGGCAACGCCTTCCTACCCAAACATTCAACATCGCCTATAAGTTTAAAAGATAACTATCTCCAACATACTGTATGCTACCATATGCTACTAATAGAAGTATGGAAAGGCACATGTGTGTTTTAGTATGGATGGCAGGTATGGATAATCAAAATCGGCTTCCAAAGGGATGATAAAATCACAAAAACAATAGTGTATCTGCAAGGCAACTGGACACAAGCCACTCATGTTTTTCTCAAAGCCAAAAGAAGTCTGCGACGCGCACTCTCGGGACAAACTGCGGCGGTCTTAGTGTAGGAGCAGAGAGAGTGTGAAACGCCCCAAACATATTATATACTAAGTAATTTCAGGTAGGATAATGCCTTAAGCCTTTTAACTCAAATATTAGCAGAAATAAGAATGGGCCACACCCGCCAATAAACCAACTGTGGCCACATGCTTACACCACAGCGGGCGGCACTTACTTAACAAAGTGCCCAACAGCACATACATAATTAGACCAGAAATGTCCTCAAAACTCACATCCAGATATTACAATTGATCAAGCCCAGATCAGACAATCCCTACTGATGCCAATACTATTCTTAAGCAAAACTAACTGCGACTCCCCCCCATTTTGATCATCTCGAACTATTGTGAATTAACTAAGATTGTAAAATCAAACTAAGGTAATTATCGCTTGATTCTGTACTCATAGTTAGTCATTCCATCACAGGTCTCCCCACAATACTTATGAACGGTTGGATTGGGGTCCTAAAAGATTTCAGGCACAAATTTTGATGTTCGTTGTGCCGTGTGTGGCCAAGCCCATTGAACTTTTTCTTTCAATTCATTCATCCTTCCATTTGAGGCTCATTTACTACAGTGGGACAGAAAGTGCAGTGACAGATGCGATCGATATTAGGGTGCAATACCCACCCAGGAAGCCAATACGCTCCAGCGGGATCGCTGTGTTCCAGCAACCATAATTTCAGTGGGCCTGCAAAGAGGGAAAATGTTAGGTAAAGAGTGAGAGAGAAAATAATTGTTAGTAGATAAGAGGCCAGAAAGGTATAGATAAAGTTTAGTTTTGTGAGTAGCTGTGAGACAAACCTTTTATAAGAAATAAAATGGAACTTGTTGGGGCCACAGTAGTTTGTAAAGAGCTTGGCCTGAGGCCAAATTGGAGCCCACAACGGAGCCCACCTATGCTATGCCAAATCCATCTCTTATTACCCATTAGCCACCGGGTCTAACCCAGTCTAAGCCAGGAGGCTTCTTATTGTTGAGCCCCTCGGGCCCACAGCGCAGGCTGGAAATGCTCGGAAGCGAACCACACCAACTTGGGCACGCATCAAGGAGTTAAATGTTCCAAATTCATTGCCAATTCGCTACCGGTAGGCATTATCTTTAATAATGAAAATTCCTAACACGTCAAACACACAGGTTTGCAGGAAAAGGAATTCAATCGAAGATGAATAATGCTCGATACTACAACTAGATCATATTGTGATCATGGCATTATTGAAACAACTGCACCCATATTAACGTATGCTCTAAGATATAATGAAGCCACACTCAGTCTGAGCAAAGAGGCTTTTTAGGCCTAAGTTCATAATTATACTCACAATTTCTTTAAACCCTAATGGCCGAAGTCTCCTCTCCTGCTTCTCTTTCTCGGAAATGATTCATATTATTTTGGATCGTACTTTCTCTCTTCCAAGCCGAATTGGTCTTCTTCTCTGAACCTAAATCATCTGAAGTGGAGTTTCTTCTAAAGTGTCTGACTGGCCATCAATAACCCTCCCGAAGGGTAAGTGCACGATTTCCTTTCCCCAAGCTATATTCTGAACCATGCTTTGGATTGGCACCTTTTTTCGGCATACGTAGCGAGTCCCCCTACGAACACAACTCCGAAGTGGCGCACAGACTTTCCCGATAGTAGAGGACAGTGCTCACATCCGACTAATTCGTCCAATTTTCATAGACAAGTTGGCGCAAACTCTCTCCGAAGATGAGGATTCCCGTTTACCGGATCACGAAACAGATCGTTTGTTTCTCCCTATCTGAAGGTACTTTCCCGAATCTATAAAGCCGGGATCGCACTGTTACAAAAAAAAAAAAAAAAAAAAAAAAAAAACTTACGAGGTGTATGCATCTTATGACTTCAAAACCAACTTGAACTTAGACTCGAGTCCAAATAAACAGATGCAACTCTAAGCAAGACCAAATTCTTATACAACATGTAAAAATCTATCAACCTCCATTAATCAAACAGCAAATCATCAAATGGATACTCTTGCAAGGAGAGTAACTACAAGTAACATTTAGACTTTCCCTACGATTGCAAAATGAAATAAAAAGCGTTACTGGTGACTTACCACTGACTCATGGGTGTAATGCTCAGTTAAAAGTACATGAAAATAACCCTTTTGTAAGGTCAAGTAGTTGAGGGTGGAGTTCTGTTTCTCTGAACTTTGATGATTTCAACAGTAGTATGAATGGCTTGTGAAGCAACCGTCATTTGTCTCCAGTTCCTTTTTTCTTTGTCATCTCTCTTTGCTTAGTCAGCTCTATTTTTCCTCTAGCTTCTTTCTTTGGTACACGCAATATTTATGCTCTCAGCTCACATAAAATCAGTACTTAATACCCCAATACATCAATATGGAGTATAATCCTTCTGTTCAAAGAAAAAGTCCCAGCTGAGGAACCTGCATTTGAAGGAAATTGAAGCAATTTAACAATAATCTAAATGCCTAACTCAATTAATCTTATTAAAATCCACAAATAAATTACTCATCCAGAATTACAAGCCGATGCTCCTATGCAAAGCAAAATGACTGATACTTGACTAATTATTGTTTATCAGTGTCTCATCGTGTTAGTGCCATTTTGCTTCTACATATCTGGTGGCACGCTTTTCTCCTACTAATTAATGAAGAAGGTGATGCATTATAAAGTGGTGGCTGCTAGCAATTTTATAAAATAAATAAATAAGGCAGTAGTGTACGAAGTAGGAAAGAAGGCACAAAACAGCAGCACATCAACCATTAATAGAACTTGTTAGCTGCAGCTTGGAAACTGTGGAAGCAGTTTTATTCCTAGTTTGATATGTTTCAAGGATCAGAAGTGTATGAAACAGAGATATCTGAACGTAAAGGAATCATTTGGATTGTTACTCCCCTCCCTCTCTAGTTTCTCATGAATTCTGTCTTCCCTCTCTGTTTCACTCTAATTATCACATTCCCTTATCTCACTATCTCACCTCTCAAACAAGATGTAAGCAGAATGCTAATTCTAATTGCATTATTATGACATCGTTTTTCTTCTGAGGTTTTACATCACTGCCAAGCAGCTTTAGTTAGCTCTAAGTTTCTAATGAAATTTGGGCTGAATCACATGTCCAGTTGAGCCTGAAAACTAAACATTACAGCCAATCTTCTGTTTTCTAGTAGCAGCCACTGCTGGATTAGTTAACAAATTCTTGTAGTATATGTACTTAAAACAAAGAAAAAAAAAAAAAAGGAGATTTTAATCTTGCCCAATCGACGAGTTAGTGGAAACTAACCTGTAAATTGACAAATCGACAAAAGATGAGTTGAAATGAGAACAATGACAATGAACTTCAAACAAGAACGAATTTATATAAAATCATATTGAATTTTCACAAAGTAGAAAATCCTAACCTTGGTAAAGATAATTGTAGAAGACTTGGCGTGGTGTTGGATGTAGCATTGACAATCTGTGCTAGAGAGACAAAGGTAAAATAATGTCTCAAGTGATTACAGATAAAATTAACCTACAACATCAAATACAAGGATCAAAGAAACAAAAGTTGCAAATACAGAGAGAAAGTCTTTAAGCCGAGCAAACCCATGTGATGATCATAAGTAGTTTCCTACAGGTTACATGCCCATGTGTCTCCCAGGTCAAACTATCCTTACCTGCAAAAACATGTATATCAGCCATCATTCACCTGAAATCCCAGATAACTCTGATAGTTCAAGAGAATTATAGGCTCCTGCCTACATGTTGTTTCCCATTAATTGATTCAATGTAGTTCACTCAGTGTTTTTTCCAGCTTGAATAAAAAATTTAAGGATTAAGGAATGAAATTAAAAATGAGTGCTACCAGGAAAGCCTGGGACTGGAACGCCAAAAGGTGCCATGCCCTTCATCACTGTCAAATGCAAAGAGCTTGAGCAGATAATAGCCATTAAGCAACCCATTCATGTCCCAAGCGCCATGAACTTGAGCAATAAATGCACTAACGGCCAAACTCTCCCCAGTGATATCTATTGTAGACCATAACCATCTCTTGCCTTCCTCCACTATCCCATCTGGCAAAGTAATCATATGAACCAGAAAAGTCAAAATCAAGCTAGAAGTTTGAAACGCAACTAGATGTCTCAGTTTTTTTCTGGTTTACTTGATAGGAATATGGTCGAGGAATTGAAGGCAGAAGACCTACTGGGACTTAATGTATTCAAAGAGCTTGACATATTTGTCAATTAATATGTTGACAAGCTTAGTCTTTTGGCTAAGGAGGAGAAGAAGCAGCACTGAGAAGATTTTGAGATGAGGATAATAGAAGAGTAACAGAGGAACCCTAAGAGCACAGCAGAGCATATAGCATATGAAAGTACAAATAGAGAGCAAAATGAATTTCTAGCCCAGGTTGTTGGAAAGATGAGGCCTGTCAACAAGGACAAAAGATTGAAAAAAGAATTGAATAAGCAAATGAATCAGGGTCAATGTTCCAAGAATAGCAAACTACGAATTAGATCTTTTGGAATAGGAATTGCAACTGTTTAGTTTAGCAGAAGTCACAAATAATCTGTGATAAACACAAGCACACATTTTAAATAACACTCTCACAAAAGTTAAAACTGTTGCAGGAGTTCAACATTCCTGAGCATGTAGGTTAGTAACTATCTGTACTCAGCTTAGTGAGCCTACTCTGAAAGTGAATGAGGCCAGCACTATGACCCTTTTTTATATTTTGTTTTGAACTAAGTAAATATAATACCATAATACCAAAATTATATTGAGCATAAAATATTGGAAACAAGTGAATGGTTTCATTTAAACATGAAGAGAAGTGAAAAAGTCAACCATTTCACAGTAATAATAGCATAATTCAGTTCAATATAGCTGATATTTAACCTTACAAAAAATGTATATAATGAAAAACAAGAGGAAAAAAATATGAAATTACAAGTCACTAGAGAACATAAAATAAAAATAACATACAATTCAAAACAAAGCAATCATAGAAAAAAATTTACTGGATATACCTCTACAATGCCTGATGTCTGATGGCATGCTAAGCCCCAAATATTGGAAGATCCATTGTCCGTTTTCTTATAAAAGGAATTCCTAACTATTATAACTCAACCCATTGAAGCAGCCACACTAGGGAGATCATCAGAACTAGACGGGTCAAGGAACTGATTATGCTCCAAATAAACTTCCACTGATGAATGAGATGCATCAGCAAATTTTACATTATGGGAAAGTCCATCAAACGACAACACATGCATCGCCCTGTCAGGCACCATCTCCAAATTAGACAATCTAATTAATTGGTTAAAGAATGAAAAGGATATATGAAAGTTGAGTAAAAACTTGGTCAACCTCAGGAATGTTTTGCGTTCCAGCTGAACCCCTGCCTCAATAACTTCTTGTAGCAACAATTTGACCATTTTAGTGTCTCTTTTTTCACAAAAACCATGGAGCATTACTTTATATATACGTGCATTAGGAGATAAACCAACCTCCTTCATCTGATTGTACAAAGCAGAAGCTTCTGCAGTTCTTCCACTATTGAGAAGCCCTCTGATGGCAACTGTGTAGGATACAGAATCTAGTGTATACTTCTCTATAATAGCTCTTCTAAACAATTTTACGGCTGTATGATATTTACCAACTTTCATAAGCCCATCCATCATTACCGTGTGGACATGAGCATCAAGGCCGTTATTATTCATGACTATCCCAAGGTATACATTGACTGCGTCATCCAATCTTCTTATTCCACATAGACCTCTAAGTAATCCAACAAAGCTATAGTTATCAGGTATAAAGCCCTTATCTATCATATCATTATACAAATCCACAGCAAGATTAGGAAACCCAGCTTTACAGAAGTAATTTAAAAGTGAGTTGCAAACCACCATATCTACTTCTATGACCATTTCACTAACCAGCTTAGGTAAAAGATTAAACCGCCTGGAAAAGCATATGTTTGACAACAAAGAACTGAAAGTATAAGAATCAGGTACCAGATTCCATTTTGACAAACCCCGAAATAGATATAGAGCATCATCATACCTCCCAATCTTAGAAAAACTATCTATCAGAACATTACAAAGAAGCAAGTCAGGTGCATAACCTTTAGATTCAATGGTATTTAAAACACCAAATGCACTAGGAATCATTCTGGATTCCATAAATCCCTTGAATAGAGTCGTATAAGTTACAATATTAGGAGAACAGCCACAAATAACCATCTTCTCCAACAAATAAGACCCAATATCAGGTTGATGCAATCTACACAAACCATCAATAAGTATACTCCAGGCACGCACAGACAAAGAAATTCCCAGAGTTATCATTACACCCAACACTTGATATGCCTCCACCACCCTACCCACTTTGCAAAAACAATTTAAAACCATTTCAAATGTCTCAACGTTAGGATAATACCCTTCCCTCAACATACTCCGCAGGACATGTTTAATATTAACCAAATGATTCAACTTGCATAAATTAGTCAATGTAATATTGAAACTCAAGAAATTAGGAAACTCTGTCTCTTTCAAAGCCTTAATTCCTGCATCCACATGCCCACTCTTGAACAAAACATCCATTATTACATTACGAGCAAATGTATTCGGTTTAAATCCAAAACTACCCATTTTCTCAAAAGTTTCAAAAACCATAGAAAACATTCCTCCACGCCAATAAATCCTCAACAGAAGCAAGAAAGTTTGGGCCTTTATAATTAAACCAACGCTCTCTAATTCTCTAAGAATTGTTTCAACAGTCTTGTAACGGTTAGTTAAACGAGAAACCACACTAACCATGAAATCAAATGTTTGGCTAGTATGGAAGTAATTATGTTGCTTAGCACACCAGATAAAAAAGCTCAAAGCAATCAAATCAGAGCGGCAATTCAGTAAGGTAGAGTGCACAATCTGAGGTGACAGAGCGACTTTATGATTTTCTCGAGGAAAAAAATGGTTAGAACATACCGTTGATGATGAAGAAACGTGGTGGATTGAGCGAGCTTTGAGGATTAGGGTCTTTTGTGTTGTGTGAAAAAATATCAATTTGTATCTCCATGACATTGTTTTTGCTTGAACTAAACTGACAGAAGGGAAATTCAATAAGGCGAATTGAGATTGATAGTTCAAGCATGATTGGAAGGAGGTGAAGGTTCCAGGAAGTGAAGTTGCTTGCATTCCCATCCTTTGGATTATAGAGAAGCTAACGGCGGCGACAGTTGGGCTGTAGCCGTGTTGCCAGAAACCAGAAATAAGAAAATAGCATTTACAGAGGAAGTTACTGTGTGTAACTGGAAAGCAGAGGAAAAGGAGAGAGAGTAAGTGAAAGTGGAGAAGCTATGGAGGTTCGATGTCTTATACTTGGTGGCACTGTAAACAGGAGGCGGCGCCAATGGTGGACAGATAGAAGAAGTAGCGCTGAGAGACGGTGGGATCGGCGTTGAAAAAACTGGAGTTAAATACGGTTGGGACTTGGGAGAACGGCAACTGGACGGACGACACGTTGTCGTTTGATACTAGGAAAAGCAAACTTAGTTTTTAACTCTTGAACAAAAAGAGAGACGTGCTGGGATCAGGCGTTGAAAAAACTGGGTTAAATACGGTTGGGACTTTGGAGAACGGCAACTGCGACGCCGACGACACGATTGTCGTTTGCATACTAAAGCCCAAACTTAGTTTTTTAACTTTGCAGAACAAAAAAAAAGAAAAAAAAATATATTATATATATAATAACTACTAATATATATATAACAAAATAATAAGGAATCTAAATATTATAAATTGCGTTCCTGCATAACAAATAAATTTGTACAGCCTCGCGCGCGACCTTTATTTTAAGGACATATATATATATACAAAATAAGGAAAATATATAAATTGGTTCCTGTACAATAAAATTGACACATGAGGACCTTTATTTTTAAGGACCTTTATCAGATTCCTAAGTTATAATTTTATTAATACTTTTAGTCATTTTGTCCCAAATAGAGGGACCAAAATATTAAGGGAAATCATAAGGGAATAATTATAAGTTATAGACCTTAATGTAAGTTTAACTATAATTTAGGAACCAATTTCTTACTCAATTTTTAGTTAAAAAAAAAACTATTTTAGATGAAATAACAAGCATGATAATGAAATCATAAGTTAAGGATCCCGTAGTGAGTTTTTTAAAATAAATATCTCCATATATTAATTTGACTACAACTCACAAACCAATTTTTTATTGTTTTTCTATAAAAAAATCTTAACATTGTGTCTTATTTACATTTCACATCCAATTCACTCTAATTGTAATTTTTTATCACAACTATACCCTAATTCAAAATTAGTCAAAGTCAGTGAATACAATATACTAACTGTTCATAACTTGAGTCAAGTTACTTATCCCTAGGAATATATTAGTTAAACCATATAAAATACCCTAAACTTTATAGATCGGAGCAATTACAGCTTAAAACGACCTTAATCCCTAAACGCTGCAATTTGAACTTACTGTCATAATTGCACCTTGAATTCATATTATGACAAACTTAATGCATCCTAAATTCAAGTTACCAAATTTTCTAGTATAATTGCACCATAAATTCAAATTTTATCTCATTTTGATGGCACAAAAACCCTTAGGTTAATAGCAAAAAAGAGTAATCCAGAGGAGATGAAGCTCGAAATAAAGAAAAATACTTCATAATAGCTTTATAGATGAGGTTCATGGTGGGAGAGGAGAGAGGAAGTGGAGGCATCACGGAGAGAGATGGAGACAAGGATTAACAATTAATGAATGGTTGGTTAAAGTGAAACTTAATGTTTCACTTACTCAACACATCGGGTTAAACTAACCCAATGTACAAATGTGGGACTCTAGCAATTTTTATTTTTTACTCAATAAATTTGCCATAATTTAAAGTTTAGGTATCTATGGGATTAAGGTTGTCTTAGAGTGCATCTTTTTTCTCCACTAATTTAGAGTTTACATATCAAAATGAGATAATATTTAGCCAAATGCATAAATATATCAATGTATTTTATGGAAAAATCTTGTGGCACCTCAAACGTTGTGAGTGATCTATTATGCCGTTGAAGTTACGAATTTTGCTAGCATTGTATCCCTCTTTATATGGGTAATAACATTTTTTTGGTGTTTTTGACATTTATATGCAAGATATTCACTTAATATGTAGTTAGTATAATTTTTAAAATATTAATTTTCAATTTTAGAAGTTTCAGTATTCATAGAATTATTTTTACAAATTAAAATGTTCAATAGGTTAAAGTAAAAGTTGAAGGTGCCATAAACTTTTTATATAAAGTACATGAGTGAATGTATCCATCGGGTTGATAATATTTGAATTTATGGTGCAATTATGACAGAAAGATTGACATCATTTGAATTTAGAGTACAATTGTGACAGGGTATTTGTGACACTTTAAATTCAGGGTGCAATTATGATAGAAATTTAAATTGGAATATCTTATAATTAAAGTTGTTTTAGAGTGCAATTATTACAATTCGCAAGTTTCCGATATTTTATAATAATTTGGCCAATTTATTCCTTGGATTAAGTTTATTAAAGTATGAATTGTGGGGTCCACATTTAGTATATTTTATTCATTATTTTTTACCAATTTTAAATTAGGGTTTACTTGTGACAAAAAGTTCCAATTGGTGTGTTTGAGGGGTTGGAATGTAATTGTTACAAAACCCAAATTTTATGTCTTTTTAATAGTTTATTCATATTTTTCATATAGTACAGGAATAATATTATTTTTTTCTGTCTGTATTTGGCTTTTTTTTTTTTCAATTTTAATATCTGAATAGAAAATTGTGACAATTAAGTGTCTAAACTTGTATTTTATTTTTCAATTTGGTGTCTTCAGACGACGATTATAATGTCTAATGAAACTAAATGGGATCCATATATGCTTATGTGTCTGCTTACGTGACCTAATATTTAATTCACGTAGGCTGTCCAACGTAGCGAAAATCATGAAATTACCTATTTAACCCTCATTTATCACCGCCCTAACGTGGATTATCCCTCCTTTCTTTCTTCTTCATTTCATTCATTCCTAACGTCCTATCCTTTCAACAACCTCTGGCTCTGTTTCTCAGTATTACAACTGAATGGACCTTAGCTTCTCTGCTGAATCCCAAGCCTTAACCCTATTTTCTACTTCTCAGATTTCTTCCCTCTCTTTCAATAAATCGTCCATTCGAAGAGAATTCCTTGGTTGCTCTCACAATCTCAAGCCTCCTGATGGTTCTCTTCAAGTAGGCAAATGCAAGAAAGTGAAGATTTGGAGAAGCCAAACTCAAAGTTTGTTAATCAACGCATCTTTTCATTTAGAATCTGTTCTTAGTGCAATTACCGTGTCTACTATCTTTGCTAGCTCTTTTGCCTACCTCAATTGGTAAATAACTAGCAATAACGGCTACAGAAAGGATTCAAAAGAGCTAAAATGAAAATTTTGGGGTTTCATTTCTTTTTTTTTTAACCAATTTGAACTGTGTGTTAGTCCGATTGATTTAGTTTTAGTCTAATTTCCATGCTAAAGTCTTTAATGTCTTGTTACTATTATAGGCCTCGGGTTCTCAATTAGGCAAAAATAAATTTTATCAATTTGTCATGTTGCAAAGTTTATCGTAGATTAAATGTGAGGCCACCTAATTGGATATATAGAAATATATGAATCTCATTTAGTCCAATTAGATATTTTAGTTATTGATATCATCATTATACATAAAATAAAATAAAAAATACAAATCTAAAAACTCAATTATCACAATTTTATAATATAAATATATTGTCAAGGCCTTTGTTTTTAAGTCACAGCTGTACTAGGCTTCCGCAAGCTTAAGACTTTCAAAATTTGTATTACGCTTGACATGCAGCCAACCGTACTAAATCATATATACATATGGACCTTAGGCCTGACAACATACATCAATTAAATACAACATTAAGAGAGCACATCAAGCCCATAGCAATGCAATTTTGCTGCTTTTGCATATCGCTCTTGGTGTTCCTCTAGATTTTATTTTTCAAACTGCTGCCAATTGTTTTCTTTGATCAACGGCGGTTTTTTTTTTTTCTCCTTTCTATTGTTTTTATTTATTTTATTTAATTTTTTTTAATAATTTTTTAATTTTATGTTCATTTAGAATAATACTTGAATTTAATCTTTTAGATTTATAATAGTTAATAAAGCTCGAGTATTTTTACTAATCTCTTAGTAGGGTTGTGTGCTTTAATTTATTAATATCTATTCCTCGTTATTGAGGAGTTCTCATGTGAATTTTTCATTTCTTCTTTGTTGGCAATTCGAAATACAAGATAGATTATTGGTTTCTTATAGGTAGAAACTTCATATCTTCAAGTCCGGATAAGTTTTTTTTATCAATAGAATCTATTAGTACAGATTGTTCCTCTATTAAAGTTTGATACATCAAAATCTTTTGTGGTTATCAGTTATAACAAAATTCTGAAAAACAAAATTCAGTGATAATATTGCAGAAAATTTCTTTTGTCGTTCTATTTAATAATGAATCAATTTTTACCAGAAAAGACTAATCTATTTCGCTAATATCATCTCCAAATAGAAAATTTCAATTTTCTATATTTTTTATTTTTTATCCTATGAAAATATTATAATACTTTAACTTATATTTATTATTAACGAATCGTAAAGTTTTAAAAAAAAAAAATTATTAAGGAAGCCTTAGCAGAGGAAAGAGGTGTTAAACTCCTCCCACAGCCATCTCATCCTGAACCTAAAAAAAAAGAGCAGATAATACATACCTAATAGACAGTCCTAGTGGTCTTCATGTTGACACGATATATCTAAATATCATATAATCATACAATGGATAAATTATATTTTACAATTTATTTATATATCGTCACATTTTCTATTTAATTATATCTTAAATTTATATCAATTATTTCAACAATTTCGACTAAAAATTCGTCAAACCGAATTTGAAATGTCGACCATCAAAAATTGGATATTTACTATAAAAGTTAGGGTTAGTTTGATTCGGTTTGAAGCAATAATCAAACCGAATTTAAAGTGGCAATTTGAAAAATTAAACTCAAAACCAAATTTTTAGCGACGGTTTGCTTTAGTTTCGTTTCGTTTAGTGGTTTATGTGGTTTGAGAGGATAGAAATTAAAGTTACACATTAATCTAATTAATAAAAATAAATAAAAGGGATTCACAGTGTAATGAATAGGAAAAGTGAGTTAATAAAACTATGACATAAATACACATGAGCAGCTATTTAAGGTTTTTAAATGTTTGACTACGTATAAAAAACATTATATATCCAATAGGACGTTGACCTACTAATTTATAAATATAGAATTTAAATATCTATTTTTTTAATTTATTACTAAAAAAAATATAAGAAAACCGTAATTTTACTTACATTTTTTTTTTTTTACATTATATATGTTGATATATTTTCTATGAATCTTTAACATTTGAATTTTTATAAAATAATTATATAATTTACCTAATTAATGTGAAATTATGGTTTAATTACTATTCAATATAAAATAATCTCATAATTTACTATCCAATATAAATTAATCAAAATTTTCATTCAAAACTTGAATTGAATTATTTATTATTGATTTTGACTACGTAATGATTCGAAAAACATGTATGCATGATCCAATAGCGACGTTGAACCTCTACGCTGAATTTTATAAATATAAGAATTTAAATATCTATTTTTTATTGAATGATTATTACTTAAAGAAAAAATTCATAAGGAAGACGTCCTGAATTGTATACCTCTACATTTTATAGTTTATGTTTTACATATATATGTTGATTAATACTGTTTCTAATGGAATCATTTTAACATTTAATGAATTATTTATAGAAATAAATTATATAGTGCGTAAAAGATGGTCAGTGCAATAGGGATTTACCTAATTATAGTCTCGTAGAACGAAATGTTTGGTTTACAGATGATAGCTAATCAAATAATAGGAAGATATAAGTACTCATAATTCTAAACGTGACTCACCAGAATACGACGCTAGAGATTATCGACCAAACTTTGTTCATTATAACAAACAACTTGATATGAAAATTATTTATGGATCACTTTAAAAAGTTCAAAATATATAACGAGTATGTAATTAATATATGACGCTATGTAGGTGAGTATACAGATAGAGATGTCCAATAATTAAGTTTTGACCCTCTACATAAATACAATAGAGATGTCAATAATTATTTTACTTACAAAATAAGCCTCATCTTAGAAGAATTTTCATTTTGGGGCCAAATAGATCCCGGAAATTAATTTTTCATATTAATTAAATTCAAAAATTCTTAAAAATAAAGATTAGGAGTATTACATACATGATTAGGCATAGATAGGGCAGGAGGAAAATGGCATAAAATTCTTAAGTTATGTTCCCAATGCATGCATGCATGCTTCGGGGCCACGACAATAAAAGTTGTGGACATCTACACAATAAAGCAGTCAATGAAGTTGAATAAGCACTCCCATTAGAATAATTCTTATACTTCCCTTCAAACTGTACGAATTAAAATATTGCATCCATACCAATCACCCTTCATTTTATTGGAAATTGATTTACCAGTCTTTGCAAAATTCCTAATTCTATATAATGACATTCTTAAAATGAAGAATGTGCTTGCAGCTTTTTCATTAGAGCATGGATTTAGCACTTCTTCTTGTATTGATTGACTTTATTAAATGAAGAGAGCATGACATAATTGATTTTAAGTGAAGAAGGTGTAGCTAATGCAATATTAGGGACAAATTAGGAAAAAAATTTATTTTCTTAATTTCTGTGCAAAACTACATTGTCCAGATAAATGAATTAGAGGGAGTAATATGTTCATACTATTTGAAAAATTAATGTAAAGTGTCTAACGTTTGCAGTTATATAACTATGAGGTTCTTCCATCAAAAGACTACATTTCACAGTTAAATATCTTGTAATATTTGACTGTTTAGTCCTTTATATTTAATATAAAGTTAATTATTACTTATAATATTCCATCTGCTCTTTTTATTTAGAGAAAACAGAAAAAATTCCTGGTGGATTAAGGGCCTATTTGGTTTAGCAGTTTCAAACAGCTGATAGCTGATAGCGGATGAATAATAAGTATTTGGTAAAACTATAATCAGTTGTTGCTGTTAATATGTAAAATGACCATTTTACATAAATAAGGGTATATTTTTAAATAAATTAAGATTTATTTATAAAATATTTCTAATGAATTAAAAAATAAGAAAATAAAAAATTAATTAAACTAAGTATCTTGATTAATAAAATCTATGAGCATTTTATTAAAACTATGTATCTTAATATAATAACGTTAGAAGAAAGAAAAAAAGACGTTAGAAGATTAAAAAAAAAAAAAAAAATAGGTATTAAAGATTTATTTAGTAAAAATTATTTCTATGAAAGTTAAAAAAATAAGAAAAATAAAAATATAATTCAACTAAGATAATCTTGAGTTAATTAAAATCTATGAGCATTTTTTATTAAAACTATGGTATCTTAGAATATAATAAACGTTAGAAAGAAGAAAAAGACGTTAGAAGATTAAAAAAAAAAAAAAAAAATAGGTTTTGGGAAGAAAATAAGAGAGATAAGATACGTTTTGCATTTTGTGAGTGGATCATGTAGGCGTTGGATTTATTTTAGTAAAAAAAAAAAAAAAAAATAGGTTGGAAGAAAATAAGAGAGATAAGATACGTTGCATTATTAGTGATAGGTATTTTAGTCTATCCTAATAGTAGTTTGCAACAAACTTCGGTGGTCCAGCTAATGGAATCAACAGCGGATTGGGAGTTCTATCAGCTGTCAAGTGCTGATTAGAATCATATTCAAACACTTTCAATCTAGCTGTTGGGCCTAAATTAGCTATCCACTGCGTCAAACAGCTAAAACAAAGGCACTCTAAGAAAGCTAGTTAAATGAAGTTTTTTCTCCAAAAAAACCCTTTATTTCTTCATTAATTATGGGAACAATAGCTAATACAAAATGCAGTCTCATTGCATTTATTGCCTACTTGCATCATTTGGGCGACATTTCAAACTTTATTTTATTAACTCTATCACACTTTATTAGAAGATGTTTTACTTAATATGTGTCTAAAAAACGAAACAAAACTTTAGAGCCAAATTAAAAGTTAAATTTTTAAACTTATTCCTTGAAGGCTATAAATTTCTAAAATTTTCAGCAAAATTAAAGTAGGAAAGACTTAAATTTTGGCTCTAACTTGTTTAAACTTGAATAATTTTTCAATTTAAATTCAAAATTAAAAGTGCACAATTAATTATAATAAGGCCACAAAGTGTGTTATAAAAAAGTATAATCATTACAAGGATTTGAAAAAGTGCACAACTAATAATAACATACTACAAAATGACTTGCAGGAGTGCACAACTAATAATAATAATGTCACAAAGTAGCTTACAGAAGTGTACAACTAATAATAATGATGTCACAAAGTAGCTTACAGAAGTTTACAACCATTACCTAATACAGAAAACAATAATTACTGAAAAAATGCAGAACTAACAATAACAAGGCCACATAATGACTTACGACATGCACATTTTAAAAAAAAAAAAAAATGCGGCCTAAGCATAATATATATTTGTGTTTGAAGTTAACGGTTGTGGCCAAATTTAAAATAATAAAATTTGACATAAATTTATGTGGCCATTATTTTGACTTTTAATAATAATATGATATGTTGTGTTTTTGAAGTTAGACGGTTAGTGGCCCAAAATTTAAAAATGAATGATAAAATTTGGACAATAAATTTATGGTGCCATCGGTATTTTGGACTTTTAATAGGATCAACCAACTGTTAATTTGGATGGTCAAATTTTAAATAAAATGATCACTCCATTACTGCGTAGATAAAAATCGAAATGAAAAAGTGAGTCTGATAAACTTGTGTTCTTAACACAGTATATTAAATGGCTAAGAAATATTTAGAGTGGTCTATATAAAACGAAATGAAAAAGTGAGTTGATAAATTGTGTCTTGAACACATGTATATTAAATGCTAAGAATATTTATGTCTATCACTTTCTTTGATTATTGAACTTCAATTTTAAAATAAACACATACACTCAAAGAGCTAACTTGTCTTTTTAACTTGATTTGCATTGCAAAATGACTATTTAAAGTAAAATTCTCTATATAAAAAATAAACTAAAAATTTTTTTTTTTTAAATATAAAAAAGCAGAGGGATTATAATATTATTATTTAGTCTCTCACTTAACTATGAAAATGACATTTTTTTAACAAAATAGTTTAATGGATCTCAAGGTTAGAGATGGTCCAGTTGTTAGTAGTCCACATGCAGAGGCTACGGAGAAGGCCCAAATCTTAGATTCTAAATGCTAACTTACCCTTTTTAATACTATGAATGACTAAACGATTATAGATGAATTATATAAATTTGAAAAAAAAAAAGTAATGATTATTTTATTATTATATTTAAATAAAGTTATTTTTCTTTCGAACCATTTTAGATATCGAATAAAATTATATCATTTAAGTTTAATTCACTTTAATTCAATTTGAAAAATTCACCAATCATTTTTACAGTTTAATTTCAAAAAATTTTTAAACTATTTTGAACCAAACATATACACTCCTATGCCAAGTACTACAACCTAAAAATGCTTAAAAAGAGCCTGAACTATTTTTTTTTTTTTTTAATTTTTATCGATCCTTATAATTTTATCGATCGATATCCTAAATTAATTATTTTGTATCCACTAGTTACTATCGAAAAACATTAATACAGGCATTAACTATAAGAAATGAGTCCCATGTGCGTTTAATAAGCATTGACTAACATTCCAATTAAAATAATAAATTAAAAGAGAAAACAAAGTGCATCATTCTAACCCA
The DNA here is from genome assembly GCF_014843425.1 of Jatropha curcas. The sequence goes on from NW_023590793.1 coordinate 119,557, forward strand.
GGGCTTAAAAGGTTTTTCCTTGTGATGCCAACTTCCATTTACATCCTCCTTCGGGAATAAACTACTGCATAAATACATAAATTCACCCATAAATTTTGTTGCTTTAATCTTGTGGTACTCTTAATTTTTATTTTGACTCATTAAACATTTTAATTTTTAAATTTATTTTATTGAGCACCCCAACTTGTAAAATTAGATCAATTAAATACTCATTAAAAAGTTGAAATTTATGAATATTATTATTATAAAAGTCATGCTAACTATACATCAAGTCGATATTTTGCAGATAAAAATCCAAAAAGTCCTAAAATTATTGATATTGGTGTCAAAAGGTGTGTAATATTATCAAAATTTACAAATTCAAATGTATGATAAATCATTTGCAAAATTCAAGGCGTTACAAGGTTAAAATTGTAAAATTCAAAAGTGAATTTATATAATCAGCCATAAACAAGCAAAAAAAAATTTACCCATTGTATATGCATAATGGAAATGTTAACTTATCCAGCTACTACTTTAAACTATTTCCAGCGCATAGAGTCTGTTCGGCAACACTAGTTGTTCTAATAGCTATTAATTGTTTTAATAGTTGTTAGTTGTTTAAATAGTGGATGAAAGCGAAAGTGTTTTGATAAAAACAGTTGTTTGATTGACAATAAATTTAAAATGACAAAAAATAACATTGAAATATTCACCTAGAATTTTCAATTAAATTTATTATAAAAAAAAATAATTTCACTATCTCTAAATTTTCAAAATTTAAGGGAGTCAAAATTTTTTATAAATAAAATTCAAACTTTTTAATATTTTAGGGGATCAACATTTTTAATTTTTAATATTTGTTTGAGTTTAAATACAAACATATAAATAATGTTTTTTTTCTTTTACTATCAAACATAAAGATAATATAAACACGTAATGTCGTGCCAGAAGAATTTTATATTAATTAAGGATAAGGATAAGGTTGTGAAAAAAGTTTAGTAAAGAGTGAAACGCTAAATGTTAGGTAAGATAATGTTTTAGAAAACACTTTCTAAACTCCCGAAAGTTACTATGAATATCAAGTTACGAATATAGTAATTTAGAAAAATAGTGTTTTGACTAATTCAATACACTAAACGCTACTGCCGAACACACCTATCATCTATGTAGTCTTTCCCTTAACTCTCCCAAATCAATATTTTTATTCATATAACATGCAAAAAAAAAAAAAAAATCCTAATTTACCAATTTAAACCTTGGTAATCTCATCTATAGATCTTTCCGAACGCAAGTAATGAATAAACAAAATTTTAAAGTAACCCTAAAATTTCCTAATTCTCCAAGACAATGAAAGAAATTCTATAAGAAAATTTGAGGGTAACTAACCTCTCTATCTTTCCGTTCTTCTTTTTGTTGCTACTCAAATTTGCTTCTTTCCTCCTTAGTGATCATGTATTATTTTCAACAGCTGCCCTCATTTTTTTCATTTCTGTGACTAAATCTGAATGGAGAATTCACTCTTTCTTTCTAATTTAAGTTTCTATTCAGAGAAAGAGAAGAGTAGCGATAAGGAGTTTTATGGAAATAGATGCAAAAGATTTTATGAAAAATGTAAAAATCCATGGAAAAGAAATATGAGAGAAAAGAGACAAATAGGGAGTTCTAATTCCAACTTGAATAAGTGAAGTTTAAAGAGAGAAACTATATAGAGTAAAAAATAACAAAACAAAAGATCTTCGATCAAAGATAGCTAGTCAATCTTTATCGAGGAATAAATCTTTTAGAGATAAGAAACTAATTAGGCTTTGTATTTTTTTTTTTTTCAATTATGACTCTTTAAGCGTCTAAATAAGACTCCAACTTTAATAAAGCACGTTCCACAATATCTTCATGCAGATTCATGTAGGCAACACAGGTTTAATCTGAATATCAGCCCAAGTTGAACCTTGTACAGTAGCACACGAGTGTTGGGTAGCACGTTCGCCCGAGCTTCTTGCTGAATATAATGGCCAAATTTTTGCTTTTAATCCTCTTTTGTACTTTTAGCTACTTTCTTCGAAAATCTTACAAAATTTTAAGATCAAGTGAAATATGATTTAAGGAAGTTTTATTGAAAAATATAAATAATTCTAGCTAAAGCAAAACAAAATAAATAAAATTTAAAAGAAATCCTATAGAAAACTTAATAAAAATAACTATAAAAATAAAACCTATTAAAATTCCTCAAATTTAAACCATTGTTTGTCCTCAAGCAACAAAATTAAAAGCAAAATACAAACTAATAAAGCCAACTCAATATGATTGGGAATAATTATTCACAATTTCAAAAATATTAAAAATCTCTTACCATGGAAAGAAACTTAGAGTTTCTTAAATAATTATTTTCTTGCAAAAACTCAATTCTCAACAAAACACATTCTTTAATTTACATATAAATTAATAAGATCTTCAACACCGACTATTGTTCAATCTATGACAAATATAATATAAATTTTCACAAAAATTATTAACCTTTAAATAAGATGATGTTAAATACAATTTCAATATTCTCATAGACAAAAGTAGTCGTTCCTTCTCCACAACTTAAATGCAACACAATTAAAAAGACGAAAAAGTCTTTAATTAAAGTTGCATGACGTTTTAGAGATATAGTTTAGCCAACAAAGAAAAATGACAAAAGGATAAACAAAAAGCACAAAAAATGCATAATATTAAGATTATAATTTCATCAAAACATATATTCTTATCGTAAAGAGATAATAGCTTGAATTTTTTTACCAGCTCAATATTAGAGATCTTATGTCAAAGTTTTTTTATAATAATACTCTGCTACCCTCTTTAAGTGCTTAATTATACAGAATTGACAACTCAAACATATAATAGTTCATTTGTAAAATTCAGGGAAGATTGGTCAAAACAATCTGTTTACCCTCTTTAAGTGCTAAACAGATTTTTTTCCTGTTCGTTACTTGGTGTTTGTGACTAACAAAATAATCGAAGCTTGGTTTGTGGCGTTTGTATGTGCGTCGCTGGTCACTCACATGCCTTCAAGTTGGTTTGTGATATAATGGACTTATATATATATATATAACTGTAAATAGATTTTCATTTATTTAATTAATTAGTTGTAAATACAAAAATAAGTTAAAAATATAAAATTCATCTATGCAACAAGCTCTTAAGTCTTAACCACATCTTGTACGAGCTGCAGCAAGGTTAAAGATGTAAACTTCACAAATGAAGAGGTGACCCAATTTTGATTAAACCATTTCATTAGACTTTTAATCTTTAAAAAGTACTGAATCACCCTCGTGCATTGGATTAGTCTCAAACAATATTTAAGAAAAGGTACAATAAAAGCTTCAATAAAATTTTAACATAGGTGCAACATCCTTAGTGATTTGCATAAAAAAAAAAAAAAAAAAAAAAAAAAGCTTCAATAAAATTTTAACAATAGGTGCAACAATCCTTAGTGAAAAAAAAAAAAAAAAAAAAAAAAGAATGTAATCAAATACATCTCTAATATAAATATCTATACTATATATAAATTTGAGAATATGAGAAAAATAATGAGATTTTCGATATCGCCCTTAATGAAATTTAGAATATCCTAAAATAGTCTTAGTCGTAGTCAATTCAAAAATTACATTTCATACCAACGACTGTTTGGATGAGTGGTTGGACACTCTTTTCCCTTAAGTGAGATCAAGGGCTTCATCTTCATGTATGGAGCAAATGCTCACTGGGAGCATTTTACCTCTTCTTGGGCTAATCTGATGCGAGTAGGATGTAGTTTTTAGCCCAATGCGCTCGGAATACATGTGGTTAAAAAAATTACATTTTATTATTTGATTGTATATAATTTCTAAAAATTATTTTTTAAATAAATATATATAAATTATAAAAAGGAAAAAAAAGGGTATACTCTTCATTTTTTGTATGGTTGTAAGGAAAATTGAGGCATTTTTGTGTATGGTTGTAAAGGAAAATTGGAAGGGAAATTATTTTTTAAATAAATATATATAAATTATAAAAAGGAAAAAAAAGGGTATACTCTTCATTTTTTGTATGGTTGTAAGGAAAATTGAGGGTTTATTTGGCGAGAAAAAAAAGTTTTTATGTAATCTTTTTTATTAATTAATTAACTTATTTATTTATTTATTTTAAATTTGCAACTTAGAAAAATAGAGAATCAAAATTAGATTGTAGCATTATTTGCTTTGTAAATTTCATTTATTTACTTGGCTATAATCTTTTTTTTTTTTTATCAACACCAAATTTCATTAAATTACGCATTTCCATTTAAAGAAGGAAATGATTTTTGAAATTTAAATTGGTAATTTTTTAAATATAATTTGTTTCTTGTTATATAAGTTCCGAAAAAAGTTCTATTCTTAATAATATTTTTTTATTTTTTTTTATTTTCTTTTCATTACTAAATGGATGACCTCTTGATGATTAAACATTTTTAATATTTTTAATATTTTTTTATTATATTATAAATTTATTTGACTTGCAAGAAAATAGTGTATATAAAATTGAAAAATACTAGAATTATATATTTTTATTTAGAATTATATATTTTTATTTTGGGTCACTTTTTAGAGTTTCAAGAATTTGTGCATGTGCATATATTTTTTCCTCTAATACACTTGGGTAAATAATATTGTCACTATAGCCAAAATAATTATTATTATCAATTCAGATCATCTGTTCATTTCTTTTCATTACCCAGCAGTAAAAAATATTTTATTATTATTATTCATTACAGTTATATATAGATATTGATTTTGGGTTGAGAGTAGAAGGTTGGAAATTGAGTGATGACTTAATTTTTTTGTGGGCACTTATTAAGATTTTAAGAATTTGCATTTATAAATTAGGAACTGAAGGATTAGGTTTGGGGATTGAGTTGAATTTTATTTTAAGACCATTTCATTATAAAAAAAATAGAATTAAATACATAAGAAATAACATTATAAGTAGCTTATACGACAATATCCAATATAAATTAAGCAATTGTATTTATTTTTTTCTAAACAAAAATTTATACTTTAATATTATATAGGTAAAAAATTAAAATAATATAAATATATACCGAGCATAATTAACGTGCAAGGCACGTCATAAAAAGACTGGACATTTGGATTAGAGAGAAATTATAGAATGATACTCATAAAAAGAATAAAGTATTGAAAGTGTTAGTCATACCAATGGATTTCTAAGGAAAATAATATTATTTGATTTTAAGATACATATTATATTCTATTATCTATTCATTTTTATATTTTATTTTAGAAAATAGTTATTACCTTCTCTAACATTTAAATTCTGAATTCAAGAAAATAAATAGTTTGAACATACCAAATCTTGTCAATTGTATATTATAGTAAGAAAAATATTGTAAGAACTATGAATTTGATTATTAACTTCACATTTTTTAACTGTTTGGCCAAATCTAACCTTAAATAGTAATTCTAGAAACCCTAGCTATAGCTTAACTTAAACTATTCTATAAAATTTAAAACTAAATGAGGAAAATGATAACTTAACAAGAAGTTTATAGATATACAAAAATTAAAATACAAGTAAGCAAGACAATTAATCATTAAATCAAATGAATTTCCTATCGAAAATTTAGGAAAAGTAATAATAAATATGATATTTAAAATTATATTTTAAAAAATAACAATATCATCTATTTATGATCTAACTATCTATAGTAAAAATTAGAAATATCCTTAAATTAGAAAAGAGAAAAATTATATTTTTTTGAAAATTGAAATATGGGGGAATAATGAGATTTCTACTATTGCCTTAATGCAAATTGAAATATCCTTAAATTAGAAACTTGCATTTTATTGCTTGATTGGACATAATTTGTAAAAATTATTTTTTTAAATAAATATATATAGATAATTAAAAATTTTCATATTAATTTAAAATGTTTTATTTAGGAGAGAGAAAAAAAGAGAAAAAAAATACATTCTTTTTTATGTTTGTATAATTTAATTGGATATATTTAAAAATAAATAAATTTTCAAATAGAATATAGATAATATTTTATTTAGGAGAGAGAAAAAAGGAAAAAAAAATATGTTTGTATAATTTAATTGGATATATTTAAAAATAAATAAATTTTCAAATAGAATATAGATAATATTTTATTTAGGAGAGAGAAAAAAAGAAAAATTATATATTTTTTTTGTATCATTGTAGAAAAATTCACATTTGGAGAGGATTCAAAAAATAAATTTTCAAATAAAATATACATAATATTTTATTTAGGAGAGAGAAAAGAGAAAAATTATATATTTTTTTTTTTGTGTGATTGTAGGGAAAATTAGTTTATTTGGAGAAAATAAAACATTTCTTTTATATAATCTTTTTTTATTAATGAACATATTGAAATTTCAAATTTTTTTAAAAAATTTATTTTTGTATAAATATATATGATAATGAGAAATTTGAGAATTTTTATATTTTACTTTTAAATACATGATTTTATTTTGATTAAAATTTAAAATATTTTATTTAGAAGAGAGATAAAAAAGAAAGTTTTTTTTTTTTTTGGTTGCAGAAAAAATCGATTGTGTATTTAAGGAACATGGAACGTTTTTTTTATTTACAACTTACTGACTAATATTGGATCCTAATATAATTTGCTTTGTAATTTTTTATTGACTTGGATTTTAATTTTTTTTTTATCTATAAACAATAATTTTTTAGTCTTTTCAGTTGAAAATGGATTAATTTTAGAAATTTAAATTGATAATTTTTAAATATAATTTATTTGTTACTATATTTTAAGTTTTAAAAAAATTAATTCTCTTGTTCATTACTAAATTAATATTTAACTACTATCGCTTTAATTTAATAAGAAATTTATATTTTTCAAATAAATAAATGACCGATTAATGATTAAAGATTTTTAATTTTTTTTAATATTTTCTCTCTTATATTTTAAATCTATTTGACTTGAAAGAAAATAATACGTATAAAACTGAAAAAAAAAACTGAATATTTCTATTTGGATCACTTTTTAGAGTTCCATAAATTTGTAAATATACACTAAATAAGTAATTCTGCCATTATATCCAAAGTAATTTCATTATCAATTCAAAATAATTAGAATTTAAAAATTTTGCATTTATAAATTAAAGACAGAATTATTAGATTTAAGAATGAAGTTAGAAGTTAATTTTTAGACCATTTTCATCATAAAAAAACTTATTTTAATCTAAACAAAAACTTGTGCTTTAATATTATATAGATAAAAAAAATAAAAAAAACGTAAAAAATATATATATAACAAGTATAGTCACCGTGGAACACAAATCATGAAAAAGGCTAGTTACATTACAAATGCATTTGACTACTTAGATACCCCATCATGGCATATAACGAAGGCTTATTATGGTTTCTCAAGTTAATAGTAAAACAGTTCTTTCAAACACAGTACAAAACAAGTTTTCGCATAAAGAGTCAGAAAAAGTAACATTGTTAAAATACCAGAATAGACAATACCAGCAAGCAAAAACATAAAAGTTTGGGTGATTACTCATAAACATGAAAAAGTTTAGAACATTACCCAAAATTAGTTTGGAGATGGGGCTCAATTGAGTCGAATTGATTATCCCCAAGAAAAAGAAAAATGTAAACCTAAACAATCCCTCAGATTCATGTTCAATTAGGTTGTACAGAGTAGACTCCTCCAACTTGTCTGACAAAGCGTCGTCAGTGCACCCGCCAGTCCAAAGAGTCACCTCAGCCTTGACACGGATGGAGGAGCCACCATTAGGAGCCAACAGAACAATACCCTTCAATCTCTTCACTCCAATAATAATAGGAGCCGAGTGTTCTGCAGCAGAAACTGGACAAGCAGGTACAGATTCCAATGAGTATTGGAATATTGAAGAGGAATTTCTTTGTTGTACTCCTGATACCAAGCATTGCAAAAAAATGACCAGAAAGCAATGAGCATTTAAAATTTCTCAGATAAAAATTATCATAGGACAATAGAGACTGCAGCGAGAACCTGCAGCATCCTTTGTTCACTTCACCACAAATTAAAAGTCACCTGTAACAGCTTCTACACAGCAAGAGACTCAAAAATCAGGCCAAAACAATTTTTTTGAAAACATTCAGCCAAAATACTCTATTAACTGTGGTTAAACAAAAACAAAAGGTAACTGACCAGACTGTATCTCAGTAGACCACATATATTCAACTCTCAAGGTTGAACAAAAAACAAATTAAAACATCAATGCCTGTTCCAATCATCAGAATGTCATCAGGCATTATGTAATCTACCTCTTCCGACGGGTTCAGCAGCACATGCACTTCCTATTTCAGATGTCTCACAAGGATTTGCATTCCCATTTGAATCAGCTCTGTTATTCTTATAACCCATATTAGCATTCTCCGCAAAGCAATTTTCCTGGATAATTTGCAAACTAAAATAAATACAAGCAATCCATGGAAAAGAAACAGGACACATAAACTGCATACTAAAAGCAAAATAAACCAATTGTTTGATTTTAACTTTACCTTGCCAAACACATTCACTCGATCTTCAAACCCATGCAAGCTAGGTTGTATAGGAGACTGACTGAATCCAGGGACAAGCTCTACAGTACTTGAGGGAATGGCATCGCGATATAAATCTTCAGGATTAAAGCAACAATTTTTACCAGCGTATAAGCCACTATTTTGGAGTTGTTCATATCCACCAACTTCAGCAGAGCAATTTAAAGGCGTTTCAAGATCCATTAGCTCCAAAAATTTCATATTATCACCTTCGAGCCTTTGGTCCATGGAATACTTAGCACTATAATGACTGGAGATATTATCTTCGTGTTCACCAAGTCCAGTGAGGTTGCCTAGATCTCCCAAGTCACGGTAAATATCAATCCCATCCAACTGAGGATTAGCCGGAACATTTACATCATATTTAATATTAACAGCCTGCTACAAATCAATAATACGAATCAATTCCAGTACAGTATAAAACAAAAGGATTAGTAGAACCATCAAAAAAAAAAAAAAAAAAAAAAAATCATATTTAAATATTAACAGCCTGCTAACAACATCCAATAATACGATATTCTTAAATTCTCCTTACAGTATAAAACAAAAGGATTAGTAGAAACCATCCAAAAAAAAAAAAAAAAAAAAAAAAAAAAAAAAAAAAAAAAAAAAAAAGGATGACAAGGAAAAAATATAAAAACTTCACAACTAACATTCTGCATCTGTAAAAATAAATAACCCTCTGTGGGTGACAGTACTATCCAGTGTTAGCAAACATGTTAGTTAGGGAAAAAAAATCTTATACAGCTAAAACAATGTTTGTAAAAAAAAGCTTATACAGTTAAAAACACAAAAAGCATCAGAAAACAATGTCAAAAAGCATAGTCAAGATTATATAGTTAAAAGCATATATTGCCTACCATATTATCAGGCATCAGCATCAAATGCTTTGCCAGCTTAAAATGTTACAAACATAGATATATATATATATAATATATACTATATATATATATATATATATATATATAGAGACGAGAGAGAGAGAGGGAGAGAGAGAAAGAGAGAGAGAGAGACAATAATATTAGTTAAAAGCACAAGTTTGTAAAAAAAAGCTTAGTACAATTAAAAAGAGAGAGAGAGAGAGAGAGAAAGAGAGAGAGAGAGCAATAATATAGTTAAAAGCACAATGTTTGTAAAAAAAAGCTTATACAATTAAAAACACAAAAAGCATCAGAAAACAACATCAAAAAGCATAGTCAAGATAATATAGTGAAAAGCATATATTGCCTACCATTTTATCAGGCATCAGCATCCCATCATCTATATTCATTCATGAAATTACAAATAAAGCAGAAGTAACATCCCGAACAATTCTGTTATATTAACTAATCTTGTTGTATTTTTCTCCTCTATTCATCACCACATACAACTCAGCCCCTAACATCCCGAACAATTCTGTTTTATTGTCTAACCTTATCATATTTTTCTCCTCTATTCATCATAGGTACATACAAACAACTCAGCCCCCTCCTTCCAAAACTTAAATTACATGAAATAAAAATATTCATATTTAAAATGTAAACTCATGATCAATGACCAGAGACAGATAAACTAAACCAGATAACTAAGCGATGTCCGAAGAACTGCAAGAATTAGAAACGAAAAGACATGGTAGAACCATCATTACAAGAGAACTACATCAAGGCTTTTCATTCAGTTAAAAAGAGAAGAGAATGTCACACACCTCATTCATGTCATTTTCACCAAGATTCGATGGGTTTTCCGCATAGAAGTTAGCCAGCATTGCAAGAATATCATCACCCTCATTCTCATTCACATATTGGGGAGGATCTGCAGCAGCAACATAATCATCTACAACCACCCCAGTAGCGTTTGAAGCAGATGGCAGAGCCTCATATGGACATATTCCAATAGATCCCGTGCATGTAACCTCAGGCACATGTGAGCTTGTAGCCAGGGAACTGTTTTGATTAATCGGTACCAGGACAGGCATGCCAGAAGAAGAAACAATCCCTACACCGTTGAACTCCTCTTCCTCATCATCATCATCATCCCAATCTTCCTCCTTAAAAGGTGCTCCATATTGAGCACCATTTCTTGGGCCAGGACCATCCTTCTTGAATATCGAACAAAGCACATATGCATCCTGAGCAACTCCTTTAGCATCCAACTCCTTTTCTTTAAGTCTATATTCATACATAACCCAATCTGTTCGTTCCCCTTTAGGTGCTTTCCCTCTGTGAAAAACTAAAGTTTTTATCATCCCCACAACTTCATTATTATATTGAACAGTTCTATCCTTGCCTGTGGTTTTCCAATAACCCAAATCAGTGGCACGATTCATCCTAGTCCCACTTGCATATTTCTTTTCTCTGGGGCAGAAGAAGTACCATTTCAGATCCCCAGTTCTCAAATTGGATCTGTCAGGAAGATCCCATGGAGCATATTTGTAAATATCAATCTCAGCTATGGCATCAAAATGAAGATTCTTTCCCAACACTTTTCTCTTCAGATAATACTTAACAAGTTCAACATCAGTCGGATGAAACCGAAACCCAGGAGGCAGGGTTTTTTTTCCCATCAGGAAAACCAGTAGAAAGTTTCCAAGCCAACAATAAGCTTAAGTTATTAAATCCAAATACAGTACGCTAGCAGCAATCACAAACGGCAAATGATGATAGCTTAGGTTATGCAGAATATAACCCAAATTCAAATCCTACACAGCTTTTTATTTTTTTCTTTTGCATAAAAGATAAACCGAGATATCTAATGGGAAAAGAGTAAGCTTTTGAGTAAATAGGAAAAAGAAAACTTATTGTCAAGTCCAATGTCGAAAAAATATCTTCCGCCAACACCACAGTCTCCCCCGGTTCATAAACTCAAAGTCACACCAAAGAATCGGCAATTTTTTCTTGCAGAGATCAAAAGACATTTGGTGTGCAATATAAACCCTGTTTTAAACATTATTAGGCTCACAAATTCTGCTAAAATAGAAATAAAATATGAAAAAGCAACAAACCTAGATAGATTCCAATCCAAACAGAACACACCCAGATAAAAATTGCACAAAGAACAATAGAAAAACCCAAATCTCAACAACCGCTATTATAAAATCAAATCATCAAACGGAGACAAAAAAATGTCGCAGAAACAAATGCTCAAACAACGTCGAGCATCAAGAACCCTAAATCGATAAAACGAGGCAAATATCAAAACAAACGATACCCTGATATCAACGAAAATTCAAGAACCCTAAATCGATTAAAATCAAGAACCCAAATTCTTTCCCCAAAATAACATGAAACAAATTAAAGGAAGTAATACACAAAAAGTCCAAACAGAAAAAACCCGAACAAAAGAGTACAAAAGAGCAAGGAAGTACCCGGAGAGAGGGCGACGTCGCGGAAGACGCGAGAGAGACGAAAAGAGAGAAAAATAGAGAGCCACCAGCGAAAGAAGGAAAGAAAAACAGTGGAAGAAAGAACGAAATAAGAAAACCGCCTCGGCGTGTTCCTTTTATAGAGAGAAGTAATTTTACTTATTTATTTTTCATATATTTACATTTACAATTTTATTTTATTTAGCAAGACGGAGAGTAATTAAAACAGGAAGCTTCTTTAGGAATCTTCGCTTTTGATTGGTTCGATTGCTTCATTAGTTCTGACTTCTCCACATTGTATCTATTTACTGTCTTCTTATATATACACAATGAATATTTTATTTATATATGTTTTATGCTTTTTTTTCTTCTTTTTAGTGTTAGGGGAGGAGATTCAAATTTATATTTAGTTTCAGATCACGAATACACTTACCAATATACTTTATTTTGGTGTGCAAATTTTATGTTCTAACATCTAATTAAAAAGAAAATGATATTTATATTTCTACCTTTAAAATTATATTTTTCTTAAATTCTTAAAAATAGCTCTTTCCATTTATATTCTTTTTAAAGTAATTACTTTTTTTTATGCACATTGACTATACTCATTATATGTTCATTTTTATACTCTTATATTGTATACATTAATTTCATAATTTTGTTGACATACCCAACTTATCATTCTTCTACTTGACATTGTGTTCCTAAATATCCTTAGGACTATGTCTTTTCTTCCCATCTTACCACTATCGATTTATTACATGATTCCTTAACAAAGTACTATTATATAACTATTGATATTCATTGACTATTGTCAATCCTTTCCGTGATCTTGACTTTTTATTTGCCTTCTAGCTCTTCGATATTTCCCACGTTTGATGTACCTTCGAAATAAAAATGAAAATAATATTATTGAGCTATAACATTATTAAAATAGCTATAACATTTTTTTTCAAATATATATTAAAATAGCTCCTTCATTCCAAATTTATTGTCATTTTAACATGTAACCCAAGCAAACATTCGTCATTTTAAACATATAATGTTATATCATAAAGATTAAGATAAATTCTGGATATTCTGGATTAATATAAATTTCTTATTTCATTATTCTACCTAAATGATTGGAAAAAAGATAGATACATTATTACAGAAATCAGAATTTAGAAATGACAGTTATGCTTTGATAAACTTATTTCGATTCTGTTCATTAGACATTCTAAACAAATAGATTGAGGACCGTTCATTTTTAATTTTGTTCTTTGTTTTTGTGTTTGTTTCTTGATAGTTGCAAATTGAAAGGAAGGTGAAAGAGAACTTGAAGGGTTAAGGGCAATTTTGTACTTTGATCTTTACACTTCGCTGCTTAACACGTGACGTGTCAAGCTATTTGATGTTCTACTCAGCATTATTTTTAACAATTAGTGGGTCCCAAACACTTTATTCATGTTTCTGACAATCCACGTATAATGGAGACACTTGATTGAAAAAAATTTATTGATTCCGACACTTGATTGCAAACGTTTTCCGTTGAAATACTAAAATAAAAATTTTTCGAAAGTTCAAACATTAAATTTATGATTAAGCCTATTATGTTTTAATATATATTTAAATTTATTATTATAAATATATTATATCTTTCATCTTTGAAAAATTTTACATAATGATAAAAATTGATATTTTTGTTATAAATAATCAATAATAAAATTTTTAAATTTTTTTTAAAAAAAATTCTATATTTATTTTATAATATTTTATTTTAATTATTTTTGGTTATAAATAACAAATAACATAATAAAATTCTATTTAATATAGTTTTTTAAAAAAAAGTACATAGTACTATAAAATTTTTAACATTTTACTTCTATTTTATAATATTTTATTTTAATTATGAAAGTCATGAATAATGTTTGTGAAGTTTTTAAATTAAAATATGACTTTTTATTGTTAGAAAGTGAATGGCATTTACTATTTTCTGTTTTCTAGTTTTCATATTCTAAGACTTTACAATTGACAGTTTTCTATAGAAACCTTTTATAAATACATTTAAAATCAGACCAATACATTTTTGTTTTGAATATCTAAAATTAATTTATAAATATTTATGCAAATTATCATATAATCAAAAGTTACAATTTAACACATTTAAAGAGATATTATGAAAATAATCTTACATGGTTTGATTATCTATATGTATAAGAACAAAATTAAATCATTTAAAATCTCAGTTTTAACTTTGATATAAAGTTATTTTTCATAATAAAATCTAATTATATGACTCAAATAATACAATAAAATAAATTAATATGGTTCCATTTATATAATTTTTTGGACACATGGATTTATCAAATATTATAAAAGGAGCTAAATTTTAAGTTAAAATATTTGAATTGTATAATTTTAGTTTTCTTAATTGAAAATATTATATTAAAAGATAATGAGATATCATGTAAATAATACAATTTTTTTTTTTTTGAAAGAATGTATATAATACAATTATAATTGCATAAATACATGCCAAAAATTTTAATGATAAGATAAATAAAAATTTATAATTATTCATTAAATTTTAAATAATTTATTTTGGGTAAATGAATTTGATAGATTAGATAATTACTTATTTTGAAAAAAAAAAAAATTAGAGTTGTATTGAACATAATATTTAAATTCGCACAATTAAACAATTACTTTTATATCAATCTATAATCTATAATATATGTATTTAAATTCGCACAATTAAATTAGAGGGGAACATTGAGTTCCTAAAATGCTCCTATTAAATTTATGAATTAAGAAAAATATTATTACTAATCATATTCTAATTATGATATCAATTTATTATTTTTATTATAATTTAATTATTTTTTATTATATTAATATTATATTAATATTATAAATTTAATTCCATTCTAATTAAAAATTTGTCATATCATACCATTATATATATATTCAGTTTTAATTACTTTTGGCTATCAAGAATTTGTTGCTTTTAACTATAAAAAATTGTTACGTCAATCTTTTGCTAATTTGAAATTATTGAATTTGCAATCATGTTTTCTTGCTGCTGTAAGTATAACCTTAACTTTCTCTATTTACAAATTAATAGAATGGTTTTTATTTATAGTTCTTATAAATTATATTTATATATTATATATAATATATATGGTAAGAATATAAAATTTAAGGATTTTAATTTTATTGGTTGAAAAATAAAGCCAATTTAATTATTAAGGATATACATTTCCTATTTAAATATAAATTATATTGGATAAAATAATAAATTATATTTTATATTATATAAAATATATATGGTAAGAATATAAAACTTAAGAATTTTGATTTTATTGGTTGAAAAAATAATGATAATTTACTTTTGAAGAAATAAATCCATTAGTTCAAAAAAAAAAAAAGGAAATAAATATCATTGATTTTTTAAATATAATTTGTATCAATTAATTGAAATTTATATTCTCTTCACAGTTAATATATGCAAATGTTAGTTAATATTAAATAATATTTAAAGTAATACAAAATGAAATAAACTAATCAAATATATATGATTCCTAATAATAATAAATTAATTACGTATAATAATAAATTAATTAATAAAACTTATATATATATATAATATAAATTATATTTATTAATATTAAATTCAAGATATATATTAGAAATCATAATCTGAAACATTCATAATTTTAATTAAGCATCGAAAATCCTATTGGTAGAAAGTTTGTTGATTGACTCCGATATTAAATCCAATTAATATTTATAATTTTATTGCAAAGGACTTAACTATATATTAAAAATCTAAAAATAAGTTAAATTTATAAATTATAAATGAAATTTTTTTTCTTTTCCTCATATTCCTTTTGTGTGCTTATGTTAGCTAGCTTTTGTCCTTTAATCATTCCTTGAATGTCATTAATTATTTTTATCCTTAATTTTACTAAGTAAATTTCTTGAATCATTTTCATAGTATAATTTGTATTATTTTTTTAAAAAAGTATCATTTAAATCATGAATTGTAATTTTTTAACATTTAACACTTCTTCTTTTTTTTTATATGTTTTTAAAGTTGTTTGCATAGTGTTTAGAGTTTAAAATTTATTATAACTGTTGATTTTAATATTAAATCCTATATATTATGATAATAAAAGGATAATAATTAAATTGATAACTCAATTGGAAAATTAATTTATATCAACATAACTATAGCTTTTCTTTGACTACTATCAATGTTATGAACTCTCTATTATCAGAGAATGAGTTTACATTTGACTTATTACATATTGAGAAACTATATCATTTAAACTACTTATTAATAGAAACTAAGATACAATTTTAATTTTTGATTTTGTTTTTATTTCGGTATACTATACGAACAACATTTAACGTTGAATACCCAATAATCCTTATATATGTTTTTTATTTTTTTTTGAAAGAGATAAAAGATCATAGCCTTGGCATTCATTATCATAAACTACTCAGACAAAACAATGAGGGAAGATATAATTCCAAGATAACCGTAGAATGCGCAACAAGCGAGATAACGAAGCTCGAAGTTAGGGTTACATGTATAATTCCAGATACGTAGATGCGCAAAGCGAATAGAAGCTCGAGTTAGGGTATGAGCCTTTAAGTTCGCTTGCCTACGAATCCATCTACACGAAACTAAAAGGAGTTCTAAAAATAAGTTCTTACAATCATAAATAATACTCCCAACATCCGATCTGAATAAAATAGAGGAGCTCAAAGCAAAAAATAAAACCTGGGAGTCTATGAAAATAGTACCTCCACGCTCAGCATAATTTTGCTTGAGAAATAATAAAAAGCTACCAAGAGCTAGAGCCTCTGCAATAAAAGGGTCCGTACCACCTGTAAGGTGGCCTGAAACTGCTCGAATAAAAATGCCTTCCTCTGTCTCCATCGCCGCTCCAAAGCCTTGCATGCCTTCTTGCTCAAAAATAGAACCATCCACAAAAGCTTACCATGATTGGTCTCCACTGTTGCTAAGACGTCCAAGTGGGAATATTGCAAGCCGCTGCCGACTTGTATTTGAGGATGCACTAGCCATGCTCTTTTGCGCCAACTTTATACGTTCCCAACTAATCATGTATTCTTTTGCCTTCAAGAATGTAGTGTAGCTCGTGTCTCTTATATTGTTCCAAAGAGCATTATTTCTTGCCATCCAAATATATCTAGCATACACCAAAAACTTTTGGGATTTTAGTTTATCACCATTAGTAAGTACCTGAAAAAAGAAGTTAGTAAAAGAAATATTTATATCACCTACTTCATACCCCCCTTGCTTCCAAACTCCCTTAGCCTTACTACATGACACTATTGCATGATTAATATCCTCTTCCTCCCCACACCAAGGACACCCAATATCAATCTCCACCTCTCTCCTTCTCAATCTCTCCTTTGTAGGCAACACATTCCTTAGAGCCCTCCACATAAAATCTTTGTCTTTAGGGGAAGCATCTAAACCCCACATCTTACCCCACCATCCACCTTCTACCTCATGCATCCACCATCCACATTTATATATGTATTTATTTTTATATAATGCAAGATCTTAGATCAAATGGTTATTTATTTTCAATTTTGTAACTGTTTAATTTTATCAAAAAAATCTATTGTAAAAAATTATTAAAATTTTTTATCAAATACTATATATTTATAATAGTGGTTCACACCTATTTTTATATATATATTTTATATATATAATAATTATAATTAAAAATATTGAATTTGTATATTGTCTTTGTAAAAATTAATAAAAAATATATAAAAAAATTATAAATAATCATTCTAATGGGTACGTTGAACGAGTAAAAATATATATCGCACGTTCTTGATTAGATATCGAACGAGTAAAAATATATATCGAACGAGTAAAAATTAGATATTAAATTAAAAATAAATGTGCTATTTTTGATTTATATATTTCTTTTAACTACTTTTGATACATTGAAAAAAACAAAGAGAAAAATTTCCACTTTTGATAACCTATTTTTACAGGTATATCAAGTCATTTGATTTAGTTTAGATCAAGTGGTTTATATTTACTCATTCTAAATCTAATGGTGGGGAAAAATTATACACCAATATAGAAGTTTTAGAATCTGTACTCTAATTTTACTCTCGCAAAAATAAATAACTTGAACGGATTGATAAAAACAGCAAGAAAGAAATTGTCTTTGTTAAAATTAAACCTTGAATTATGAAAATTAAATTTTAAACACTGATATATAATATAAATTTTGACATTTAGAAGTTCAATATATTTTTGACCATTTAGAAGTTCAATATATAATATATAGCTTGTATATAATATAATATATATATATATATATATAATTTGTTTTTTTTTTTTTTTTTGAGGGGAAATAACAAATGCATTAAAAGCTACCAAGATAAGGAGGTTAATTCAGCTACAACCAAAAGAATGTATTTTTTTTGAGGGGAATAACAAATGCATTAAAAGCTACCAGAAGGAGGTAAGTCAGCTACAACCAAAGAATGTATGGTTTGAGGTACATGAACCATCCAAACCAGATTGGAATCCTGCAAATCAAGAGCAAGTTTCGGTAAACTATGAGCAACAGAGTTGCTCTCCCTAAAAACATGAAAAATAGACTTCTGAAAGTTGTTGGAAAAGCTCCTGTAGCACCCAAAAGACGAGTACCCGAGTCAGAGATAGGGAGAGGCTTGCCACCTTGTAAACACGTAGTGACCACCTGTGAATCAAGCTCCAAGGTAAACATTCATAAAATTTTGTTGCATTGCACGCCGGATGGCCAGAATTGCAGCTTCAACTTCTGCTTCTTCAACAGATAAGGAAGAGTGAAGAAATTGCTGGGCTATCCCAAGGACCTGTCCTGCAAAATCACGGATGACCATACCCAGCACAATATGTCGAGAATCACCAACATCCACAGCTGCAGCATCAGGGTTAGTTTTGACAGCTCCTTGTAGCGGAGGACTCCATCAAGTAATCTGTCTTGGCGCAGAAGGAGGACCTGACTTTAAAGACGCAGCATTCAAGAATTCTAGCCCAAGGTTAACTGTAAAATTACAAGAAACTATTGCAGAGACCTTTAGCTGTTGGAAAATCTAAAGGTTACTCTGCCGCCAAATGGCCCAAAGAATCATTCAAAGGATCTCCATCTGTTCCTTCGGTCGACCATGAATTTGCTCAGAAAACCGCTCCTGAAAAGACTAAACAGTTTCCTCAAACGTAACACGAAGTGGACAAACAGCCCAAATAACCTTCGCTACTGGGCACAGGAGAAGAGAGTGCAAGATTGACTCTGATGCTTCGCCGCAAGACTGACAAATGGGATCACAATCGACTCCTCTTCGAATTAGATTTTCCTTCGAAGGCAGATAAGAATGCACAGCTTTAAAAATAAAATGTTTCACCTTAGAAGGAATACAATACTTCGAAACCCGTCCAAAAATCTTAAATACATCATTACTAGAGGAACCACCTGCAGATTGAGCACGTAGACAATCAAATGCGAAATGATAAGCCAATTTTACCGTAAAACTACCATTGACAGTGGGAGGCCAAGAAAGAGTGTCAGTAACTCTACGGCTAGATAACGGAATTTGTAGGATAAGATCAGCCTCGAAAGGTAAAATATTGTCACGAATGAAAGCTTCATTCCAGCTACTCGAGATTAACCGGAGGAGACTAAGGATGAAAACCATGTTGACCAATCAACCAATTATCCTGCCAGATTCTAACATGGGACCCATTGACAATAAGCCAGCGAGATCCTTTTTCCACAATCCATCGAGCTGCCGATACCCAGAAGATACCCAGCTGCCGCACCTAAAAAAGAAGAATTAGGAAAATATCGAGCTTTGCACAGAGCAGACAACAAGGAACCATCATCCTGAGCAAGCCTCCAGCATTGACAAGCCAACATTGCCAGATTAAAAACATGTAAATCACGGCGCTCGACACAACGATTTCCAAGAAGCCCAATGAATACGGCGCTCTTCTTTCTGTTGACCCACCAAAAATTGCCATCATACTCTCACTTTGATCACAGATATTCTTCTTAGGCAGAAGAAAGCAACTCATAAGGTAAGTGGGAATAGATTGCACAATTGATTTCAGAAGGACCTCCTTACCTGCAATAGAGAGAAATTGTTCTTTCCAGCCTTTTAGTTTTTTTGCAACATGATCAACAATGTTACTAAACAATTCACTGGTCTTTCTCCCAATCACTGCCGGAATTCCAAGATATTTGGTATGAAAAATCGAATCCCTTTCTCCCCCCAGGCTCCAACATACTTTCCACCATTTCCCTAAACTCACCTCGAACATTCGCACTAAAAGATATTTCATATTTTTCCAAGTTTACTTTTTGACCCGAAACAACGTCATACTCTAGAAGAATTTGCTTAACAGTGTTGATTTCTTCTATATTCACTCTCTCAAAGAACAAACTATCATCTGCATAAAAAAGATGACACAAAAAAATATTTTACAGTGTTGATTTCTTCAAGAACTTCAATAATTTAATAGTTTAAAAATATTTAATAATAATTATTTAAATATCACTTAATTAAATTAAAATTTTAACTTCAAATTTCAAAAAAATACGAGAAGAATAAAACTTTGCATTTAATTTTTAATTTTATCAAATACTAGTATTTATTAAATAACAAAAAATATAATGAAAATAAAAATAAAAGTAAAAAATAAAAAAAGTAATACATTAATATTTTAAATAAATAATCAAAATACTAGTATTTATTAAATAACAAAAAATATAATGAAAATAAAATAAAAGTAACAATATAAAAAAAGGTAATACATTATTATTTTAAATAAATAAAAAATGATATTTGATTAATAAAATTAAAATAAATAAAAAATTATTTATAATAAATTATAAATATAAAATAAAACAATTTAATTTTTTATTTCAATCACACAAAAACAAATTAAAAAAATGCTTCATTTTTTATTAGTAATAAAAAAAAATCTTAGTTGATTGCTTTGTATATTAAATAGTCTCATCGCGCGGGTTCTAACACCAGTTGTTTTTATTAAAATTAAATCTTGAATTATGAAAATTAAATTTTAAATAGCGATATATAATATAAATTTGACATTTAGAAGTCCAATGATTTAATAGTTTTAAAAATATTTAATAATAACCTACGAGTTGTGGCTCAGTTGGCAAAGCATGATGGGCATATGGGAAGAGCTCTCGGGTTCGGACCTAATAAACGCACTTGCAGGTAGGGCCGAAGAGCCTTAACTGTGATTAATCCCCGAGATAGATTAGGTGGCAATAAGATCCGGATACTGGTGGTTTACACAGAAAATATTTAATAATAATTATTTACATATCACTTAAAATTCTTAATTAAATTAAAATTTTGACTTCAAGTTTACAATAAATACAAGAAGAATAAAATTTTGCATTTAATTTTTAATTTTTAATTTTATCAAATACTACTATTTATTATATAACAAAAAAATATAATGAAAATAAAAATAATAAAAAAAATAAAAAAGTATCTCTTTTTTTGAATAAGAAAAAGTATATTCTTCAACAATAAATTAAGATCAAGTATTAAAATCAAAACATTTAAAAAATAGTTATAAAAAAGAAAATTTTAAAATTTTAGAATGACTTATTATCTACATATATTAAAATTTGAAGAAATAAAATCTATATCTGTATATCAATATAATCCTGAAAAAAAAAATCTTTTCAAACTTAGACGTGATACTCTCATATCTTCAAACAAAAAAAATCTCTTCAAAACTGACGTGGAACTCCATAATATAAATTGAAAATTAAATTTTAAACACTGATATATAATATAAATTTTGACATTTAAAAGTTTAATAATTTAATAGTTTTAAAAATATTTATAATAATTATTTAAATATGACTCAAAATTCTTAATTAAATTAAAACTTTATCTTCAAATTTGCAATAAATACAAGAAGAACAAAATTTTGC
>NW_023590794.1:0-58927 GCF_014843425.1 Jatropha curcas
GCCACAGGCCTTACGAAGGGGGATATTTTATTTCTTAGATCTTTGAATCTCTTCCAAAAACTGTGTCATTGAGTTCATGAAATTTATTTCCCATGGGGTTCCGCGTCAGTTTGGTATCAGAAGCCAAAGCTTAAGGTAAATTCTTATTTATCTTAGTTCTAGGGTTTGTGCTGTGTTCATTTGTTTTTCTTATTTTTTCTTTGTTTTTTGGTGTTTGTTTCTTCTTCATCTTATTTCTTTGTGTTTTGCTTTTTTGTTAATTGTTTCAATCGTTTTTGCTTTAATTAAATTTAAGGTAATTCGTGCTTGTTTAATTCTGGGAAGTTTAGCATCTTAGATCTTGTGCTAAAAATAAAAAAAAAAAAATTCCGTCCACCATTAAATGTTTGTGTGATCTTGATTTTGTTCTTGATCCAAGGATTGATCCTAATTCAAAAGGGTTTTTACCTTTTTATTTTGTTGGGATTTGACCATATTTTTGTGGGATATCCTAATCCTTAGGAGATTTGACCATATTTAGTGGGATTGTTCCAACACTTTAAAGATGAACTAGATTTTATGGGAATTTAGTTATCCACTATAATCTTGTGATAAAAATTCCAATCTTAAACTACTTGTGGATAAGATAACCAAAAATTAGTTGACCTATCTTTTGAGATTTGAGGCAAAATCTACTACATTCCTTGTCAATCTAAGAATCCTACTTATAAATTAGGTTTGCATTGAAAAGACACAACGGCAGCACGGCCGTGCTTCACCTCAAGCATTTACCCGTGCATGTTTTCTGACTTCCACTTGTTGGACTAGGCTATTTAACGCCGCCCGTTGCTCCATCTAGCACGCCCGTTGCATGGGTTCTGTGGCTTAATAATATATTGTTTTTTGTTTTTCTTTGATTGCTTGCTTTTTTTTTTGGGTTAGGAATTAATTAGGGTCTTATTTGGTTTGCTTTTTTGTAGTAAGCCAAAATTCTACATTATATCCTAATATTGTCTTTTAAACTAGTTTTCTGGTTTTTGTATGAGCTTTCTATTGCTTCTATTACATTGTTAGGGTGTAGTTTTGCTTGTTTACTACACTCTAATTTGATTATTACAGGTAGTGCATTATTCATTACTCTTGTGCACTATCCATTCCGTTTGAGTCTTACTTTCATTATGCTTGCTTTTCATTGTTAAGTTTTATTCCTTGATTGTAACGTGATCTTTGAAATTGAAGGTTGGTGAGAACTAAGATTCTGATAGTTCATTGGAAGAAATTTCGCAGGATGATTCAAAGAGTGTAAACACCGTGAGGGAGTGAAATTACCATTAACTCAAATCTCTTGTGGTTTTTCTTTGAAAACTAACCCATGAGTACAGGCCCAAATCTGTGATGGTAATGATGGAATTTCCAATTAAAAGATTCCTCAATTTAAAACTCTTCATTGGAAGCAATTCAAAGGACAGTTTAGAACCTTCAATAATCTTGTCCAAGACAGAGGGAGGAGTTGCAAAGAGATTAAAAGCTTCACAAAGTCTAATACAACTAGAACTCGTCCACAAAACAGATTTCAAGGCCATGATGTGAAGGAGAGTGAAGAGACCAATCCTAAAAAACTTGATGGTAGGGACTTGGGATCAATTAAAATGAGGATTCCAGAATTCAAAGGCAATAACAATGCTGAAGAATATCTTGAATGGGAGAGAAAAGTAGAACAAAATTTTTTTGAATGCCATAACTATTCTCAAAGAAAAGAATCCCATCTTGCTGCTGGTTTGATTCAAAGTTATGCCATGTTTGGTGGGACAATTTACTATTGAAAAGAAGAAGAAAGGGATTGCGACCTGTACCACCATGGGGGATTATAAGAATTGTGGCACCCAAAAAATTTGTCCCTACTCCCTACTTTAGGGATTACACAATAAATTAGCAAGGATGGGTGCAAGGAGAAGAAGTGTTGAAGATTACTACAAGGAGAATGGAGATTGCATGGCTAGAGCCAAGGATTGAGGAGGAGGAGCAAATCACCATGTTCACGATTCCTTGGAGGTCTCCAATAAAGGGACATATGCTGATGCTTTAGGAGATGTATCAGGTTTATGAAAGGCTAGAGGAGATGGTATGGATATTCGCCATGAAACTTGAAGACAGAAAAAGGGGAGGATCCACACCAACAAGTATTCAACAACCACATGCGGAATCTAAATGGGCCTTAAGAAGGTGAGAGAAGGAAAGAATTTAGAGCTCAAGTTCTCAAAGGACAGATTTCAACTTCAAAGGGTAAAGAAAAACTGGTTCAACTCCATTTTAAAAGCAACAAAGGTACTTCTAACTCTACAACCCTTTTCTGGAGAGAAAATTTAAATGGCTTTAAATGTTTGGGGAAAGGGCATTATGCATTCTCAATGTTCCTAATTAAAAGGGTTATGATTGTTAAAGATGATGGGAATATTAGTTCTGAAATCTGAATGTAGTGATTATTATGATATGCCTAAATTACATTGATGATAATTTGATGATGATGATGATTCAAGAAAATTTGATACTTCCTGGAAACATGGAGAAGCTTTGGTTGCTAGGCGTGCTTTGAACATGCATGTTAAAGAAGAAAGCCTTGAGCACACGTGAGAATATATTCACACTAGATGTTTGATTAGTGGGAAAGTGTGTAACTTTATTATTGATGGGGTAGTGCACTAATGTGCTAGCTGTAAACATGGTTAACAAACTGAACTTGACTTTGTCTCAAGCATCCTAAACCTTATAAGGTTGCAATGGTTGACATATTGTGGGGAAGTGAAAGTGACTAAACAGAGGTTACTTGTGATACGGATCAAGGTAAGCAAGTGTGAAGGGATCCTCTAGCTCTAACCCGTGGGGGCATCACAAGAGCTCGTGCAAACCAAGCTTCGGAACAGCCTTTGATGCATTTGTCAAAGAACAATCACATTTGAGCTTCAAGATCACTACAATTCATGCAAGATGTGAGATTAACTTGAAGAAGCACCAAAAGTTGTGATGTGAAGGAACCGGTAGATCGGAATCAAAGGAATTTGAGAGTAAGTTCGCTCTTGGCACCCCACGTTTATAATGAAACGGAAACACCCAATATCGAGATTTAAAACGCTCTATTGGCACCCCACGTTTATAATGAAACGGTAACACCAATAATTCGAGCAAAGAACAAGATAAACGCCCACAAATGAATTGATAAGTTTACCTTAATTCTTGAAAGCAATTAGAGGATAGCAAATTCTCACAATCACTCTAATAAGGAAGAACATGCAAGAGCATGAGCAATCTGCCTTTGATTAATTAATGCCAAAAATCTCGTTACATCTAAGGAGGCTATTTATATGCCTTAAAACAACATAACCCTAAAGGAAGAGCATCTAACTAGGCCTGCCCTAAGCCAAAATCCACATGCCATAACTAGTACACACAAAAATAGAAATGATTTCCAACTCCAAAATAGACAACTTAATATTGGGCAAGATTGCATGGCATGCATAAAACCAACCAAACAAACTTAAATTAAATACTTTATAAGCCACATCCCTTATTAATAGACTAAAAACAAAGAAGAATGGAATTAAGAAAACACGTTCAAGCCCACATCATGAAGCCTTCTTGTGTAATTGGGCTTGAAACAAATAAGGATATGGCTGCCCCCATATCGTATTGGCATGGCTCCATGTAATTGTCCATAAGAAGCACCATGAGATCCGTATATTCCCCCTTTCCTCAAAAAGATTCGTCCTCGAATCTTAGTTAAAAGTATGAGGTATCCTTTTTGCTAGCCTAGGATTCAGACCCACTTTTCTTTAGATCCATGTTTCTTTTTCTTTTAATCTTCCTTTCCTTTTAGACATTGTATTGTACTCCATTGGTTGCTAGAACTTGATTTATGCTTTGGCAAACTCCTTTATCTCCATTGGAATTTGCTTCTATTGGATGGGTGATTTGGAAATGGTGGGAGCCAAAAATGAAAATCGATTGAATGTTCTATCCCTCTCAAAGTGGCAATCCACTAGGCAACTCTTTCCAAGGAAAGACATCCAGTGAACTCATCTTTCTCCTCTCTCAAGCACTTTTTTCCTGATCAAATATTCACTTCTGAGGTGTCAAGGTGCAAGAACCACCTTTTCCACCCTCACATGAAATTTGGGCAATTCTCTTCTGGAACCACATGATTCAAAGGTCCTACAAAAAGATCAACAAAACAACTTGGCATGGATGGGTTATTAAGATCATTAGTGGCAAATAAGCTCCCTTGCACAAAGGTACAGTATAGCAGATTGTTTGTACAAAGCATGTTTTATCCTCACTTGTCCTAGCTATCAAACTCACATTCTGTTTCTTTGTCTTGTCCTCTTTTCTTTAAATGCACTCTGGTGTATTTTCACTCTCCTTTTTCTTTCTTTACAACCTCAAATCTTCTATACTTTCATTATTTTACATTGATTACAACATAACTTCCTTTGGACACAAACTGGTTGTTAGAATGGTCTTTCTGCTTTCCTTGGTGGGATGAATTATCTATTGAGGTATCCACATTCTTCTTCCCTGCCCCTTCCTAACTTCATTATTCAAATCCTTAAAGTAACGATCCGGGATTATCGACCTTCTTCTCTCATTGAGTTTCAAAATTCTAGTTGGGTACCACGAGGTCGAGCTCTTCTTTGTATTTAGGCGTTGGGCAGGGTTAAACTCCTTGCAACTCTTTCTCTATCTTGGGACAGAATTGTTGAAAGTTCTAAACTGTCCTAGGATTGACTCCATACAAGTTTCAACTGGGGATCCCCATTTGACTTCCCCTTCCCCACTTATTATCTCCAAATGTGCCTGCACTCATGGTTAGTGTTCAAAAATTAGAAACACAAAAACATTTTGAGTCAGTGATAAAGCACTCCCTCACGTGTTTACACTCTTTTAATCACTCCATGCAAATTCCTCAATTGTACTTCAGAATTTCAGGCCAACCAATCATTCTCAAAGCAGTTTAGAACACAAGGGAAAAAACCTTAACAAAAGAAACGTAAGCCCAACAATTCTAGAATTGAAAACTCAAAGACGAAATGATGGTAGCACAAGAACAAAAACAATTTAACTACTTGATTATATTAATTAGAGTGTTGGAACAAAAGCAAATACACCTAACAATTATAAATGAAGCAAAGATAGCTCAAAAACAAGAATAGAAACTAGAATTTAAAAGACCAATTTCTGGATATAGCACCTGAATTTAGTTCACTACAAAGCAAACCAAATTTATGGACCTAACTTAATTTTCTACATCAAAGCAAGCCAAAACAAAGAAAACCCAAAAAAAAATTTTTTTAAAAGGTACTGTAGCAAGTTTGCTTCTGAGTTCCTGGCAAGTACTGTAGCAGACGTTTAAGGGTACTGTTTAAGCAAGTTGCTTTCTGGTTCCTTTGTAAGCAAGTTACTGTAGCACACGTTTTTGAACTATATCCTCACTTAAACCTAACAATGTAGGACCCAATTTAGTATTAGGGTAAGTTAACAAGGTTATTAAGTGTGGGTTGTGTCTCCCAATTTCAATTTAGGTAGGTAATGAATTAATTATTTTAGGTTGCCCAACAATGATTTTTGGTTTTCTCAAAGATAAAGATTCCCAAATCAAGTCAAAATATTGATATCCTTCATTGAATGTTAAGATGGACTATCAATAAAATTCCCCAAATCAAGTCAAAATGGCTTTTAGGTTGTCCAGCAATTGTGTTCTTTCAATTAATCTAGGTAGATTATTGACTTAGTTTGTAGGTTGTCCACAATTTTTGTGTCTTCCTAATTCAACTTAAGTAGGTAATGACTTTACCAAGATTGACTTACCTCTTTTTTTTTTTTTTTTTTTTTTTTTTTTATCAACAAGACAAGAAGGACAAACAAATCTCCAGATTTTGAGTATTTAATAATTATAAATCTTAATAACGTAGATCATTTTTTTTTCTTTTTAATAAAACAGCAAACAATAAGAAGATCTAAAGAGAAACATCCAGATCCAAGAACATCTAAAATAAAAAGTCCAGATTCCAAGAAGATCTAAAGAGAAAAAATCTAGATCTAGAATGGAAAAACAGTATTAAGATAACATCAAGAAAAATTCAGCAACTAGAAAACCAAATTCCTAAACTAAGATAACAGAACTTACCCCAAAACTTTGATTTGGCTCTGATTATCCAATTATGATAAGGAACCGGGATGGGAATCAAGAATGAGATGTAAGTTCGCCTCTATTGGGCACCCCACGTTTCATAATGAATTGGAAACACAATTGATACGGATCCATTGGTGCTTTTCTTAAATGGGACAATTACATGGAGCCAGCAATCGATATGGGGGCAAGCCATATCTTATTTTTGTTCAAGCCCAAATGTACACAAGAGCTTCATTGATGTTGGGGCGTTGAACGTCTGTTCTTATTCTTTCTTGCTGTTTGTCTAATTAAAGGGGATGTAGGGCTTATTAGTATTTATTTAAGTTGTTTTTGGGTTGGTTTTTATGATGCATGGCAATCGTGCCAAATATTAAGTTGTCTATTTTTGGGGTGGAAATCTTCTATTTGTGGTTTGTATTAGTAGGCCCATGTGTTTTGGCCTTAGGGCAGCCTAGTTAGATGCTCTTCTTTAGGGTTATGTTGTTAAGGCATATAAATAGCCTCCTTAAGATGTTTAAACGAGATTTTTGGATAATTGAATCAACAGGCAGGAAATTGCTTCATGCTCTTGCTGTTCTCTTAATTTAGAGTGATTGTGAGAATTTGCTATCCTCTAATTGCTTCAAGGAAATAGGTAAAACTTATCAATTCATTTGTGCATTTATCTTGTTCTTGCTCAGGATTATTGGTGTTTACCATTTCATTATAAACGTTGGGGTTGCCATTAGCAGCTTTTAATCTCGATTATTGAACTTGAGAAGCACCAAGCTTTGTTATGATGCTTGAGGCGGCAATGAGAGCTGCCATTTTGATGCCATTTTACATGATTTCTATACTTTAGGCAAATTTTTAGGGAGGTTGTTATCTTATTATGAGCTTAAGTATGGTTGTGAGGGCCTTCGGCCCCATTTGCCTATTTTGTTTAAATTCTTTTTAGTGGACTTAATTAATAAGTGTAGGTTTGGTTGGTTCTTATTTTTTCTGAGTAGGGCAGCCAAGTTAGTTATTTTAGTCAGGATTGTTTTAAGTAGTTAGCTTGGACTTGTATTTAATTAAGCCCATTTGGGCCACATTAGGGATAAAGCTTGGGGCTAAAAACTTTAAGTTAATAGCTAAATTAGGGTTAGCTTAGGTACTTATTAATGTTGTAGAGTTGCACGCAGCCACCATGAATTGAATCAAACAAAACGTTTTCTTCTTGTTCTTTCAAGAAAGATTTTGTGTTTTCAGTAGAACCCAAAAGTATCCTTAGTAGTAAGCTTGTGAGTTCTACAAGACTTAATGCACCAAGGGAATTTCAGAGTTGTTTTTCAAGAGTACTTGAAGGTAGTTTCTAATTCTTGTTCTAAATTCCTTGCTTTTCTCTCTTTCAAGAGTACTGGGGTAAAGGGATTGTCGGGTACTTCCAAGAGATTGCAGCTTTCCGCTAGATGTTCCTTGTTGATTTTGCAAGAGTACTTTGGTTAATTGGCTTTAGGGTCGTATCATCTGGTATCAGAGCCAAATCAAAGTTTTGGGGTAAGTTCTGTGCTATCTTAGTTACGGCCTGGGTGTGCTATTTGGCACGGGCGTGCTTCAATGTAGGAGTTCCCTCGTGAGAGTCAGAGGGAAGCACGGCCCGGGTGTGCTATTTGGCAAAACTAGATTCAAGAAGATTTAACAAGAAAATTCTAGATCCAAGAAGATCTAATGAGAAATTGTCTAGACCCAACAAGATCTAAAGAGATAATAATGTCTAGACAATTTCTCTTTGTATCTTCTTATTGTTTGCATCATTTTCTAGTTACCCTTTGACTAATTCAAGATCTATCTTTGAATATTCTTGTTGTTTGCTTATTTCTTGATTATTCTCTTGATAAAAAAAAATAAAATCTGGATTTGAATGGCTTGTTACAAACCTACCTAAAATTGAATTGGGAGACACAAAAATCATTGTTGGACAAAGTCATTACCTACCTAAATTGAATTGGGAGACACAAACCATCCACTTATACTGTCATTCTTATTTAAGAGAGAGCAACCACCAAATCTCTAGGGAGATTGGATAGACCTGATTTGAAAACCTACACACGGCGGACTAATACAGATACAACCATGAAGCATGAGACCCCTGATCAACCGTGCTCTCTAATTTCAGTCCCTGAAGATACAGAAGAACAAGAACTTGGTGAGTCTTCTTTAATTCCTGTTGATTCTGATCCTAATCTTGATTCCAATCCTTCTGACAATGCTTGATATTCCTATTGCTGTCAGAAAAGGAGTTAGAACATGCACTAAACATCCCATCTCCCATTTTATCTCCTATAATGCTCCGTCCCCTTCCTATAGAGCCTTTGTTTTGTTTGTTTCTTCTGTTTCTATACCGCAGGATTGGCAAGAGGCATTACAAGACTCAAAATGGAAGGCTGCAATTTTGTGGTGGCTATCCTTGTGCTTTCATTTAACATTGCTAAAGTGTTATTTGCTTGTTCCCTACACTTTTAGTTTATTGATTTCTAGCATACACCTTTCCTTATTCTCTTGTATTTGGCCATTCAAAACATTGTGATTTCTTGATAGAGGTTTTGTGCATTACTTAATTATATTCTTTGTTTTTTCTAACTTTCTTTGACTTTTGTAGCAACTTTGGGATTCTGAAGTGCAATTGAATTCAAGTGGAAGCGAGTGGTAAAAGGCTGGAGTGAAAACCACAATATTGAAAAAAAAAAAAAGCCAAATAAGGCGAGAGAACAGCTGAGGGAGTGGATAAACTAACTATTTCTTAATTTTTGCAATCTTATTTCAAGATGTCTAATTCATCTAGAGACAAAGGAAAATAGCCCTCTCAAAGTTTGAAGATCCAAAACTACAAGCTTTCTAGATGCTTTCTCTGTGAGAAATGGGAGAATCACTAGGGCTTAATGGAGTAGCTTTAATGACAGACTGGGAGATTCAAAGAGCAAAAGACAGAAAGACATGATCCTAATGCCACAGGAGGGGTGCAAGCACTTCAAAAGAGCACTCTAGACAACCTTTGGGCCATGAACGAGTATAGAAGATAGAGATGATGTGGCATGAGAGAGCCATATATGGGTAAGAGGAAGGTATAGAATAATAGAGGAAGAGGGAGAGGGATTGGTAGAGGCCGTGTTTAACAGAAATGAAACTTACGTAATGGAGAGGATGACGAAGAAGGTTGACAACACCATTAGATGGTAACTTGGGTAAACATCAAACTCAAGGTGCCACACTTTCAAAGGCCGAAACAATGCAGATGAATCACTTGGAATGGGAGAGGAAGGTCGAGATGATCTTTGAATGCACAGGTAATCTGAAGAAAAAAAGGTGAAAATTGCAGCTTAGAGTTCAAGAGACTATGCTCTATTCTTTGGGTGGGATCCAACTTAATCAGAGTCGAAGAAAAGTGGAAGAGACCTATCCACAATTGGGAAGACATGAAGGAGGTAATGAGAAAACGTTTTCTTCCTGAGCATTATTTCAGGGAGTTGCATCAGAAGCTTCATAGACTAGTCCAAGGAGCCAAATCAGTAGAAGACTATCATAAGGATATGGAGATGTGCATGGCTAGAGCACACATTGAGGAAAATGAGGAGGAACCTAATAATGCAAAGGAATCTTATCCTAGACATAATAATGTGGGGAGGGCCCACGATAGTGACACACATATTCTTACACATACATTATTACAACAAGACAGGAGGAAAAGACAAAGCAGAGAAAAGGAAAGAACAACCCATCATATAGGGCTGCCAACAACAACAGCAACTCTTGGAGTACGAGATGGCCTAAAAGAGAGGAGAAAAGGAGTTTCAAAACTCTACACAAAAGGGGACAGATTCAGTGCCTACAGTGCCTAAGGCATTCACGCCTAATGTGCCAACTTATTCAAAGGGTTCAAGTTCCAATACTCCTAGTAGAGACATCAAATGTTTCAAGTGTCTTGGGAATGGCCATATATCTTCTCAATGCCCTAATAAGAGAGTAATAGTGATTAGGGATGGATACACCTATTCTGAATCTGATGATGAAGAAAACCCAATGCCACCACTTGAAGACTGCCATGATGATGATGAGGTTAATGATGAAGTTTTACAACCTGAGATGGGACAATTACTAGTTACTAGGCGAGTTCTCAACATGCAAGTTCAAGAGGAGAGCTTAGTACAAAGCAAAGACGAGAATATTTTCCATACTAGGTGGCTTGTACTTGACAAGGTATGTCTTTTGATTATTGATAAGTGGAAGTTGGCACTAATGTAGCTAGTAAATGTAGCTAGTTTGAGCATGGTGCAGAAATTGGGTTTGACATGTGTGCAGCACGCACGACCATATAAGCTTCAATGGCTAAATGATATGGGTTCTATGAGAGTAAACGAGCAGGTGGAGGTGCCATTCTCCATTGGATGGTACAAGGATGAGGTCACTTGTGATGTAGTACCTATACTAGCTGGGCATATTCTTCTAGGCTGCCCATGGCAATTCAACAGGCGAGTCCAGCATGATGGTACACCAACCGCTTCTCCCTTGCCTATTTGGGTAAACATGTGGTTCTGGCTCATTTGTCACCACAAGAGGTCTATCTGGACTAAAAGAGGATATTAGAAAGCGAGGGGTAGAATTGTATTTAGGGAGAGGGAGAAAATAAAAATAAAGAAAAAGGGGAAAAAGAGGCCAAGAGTAAAAATAAACAATTGAATGGCCTATTGGTAAGTGAAACAGCAAGAGAGGGAAGAAAGAAACAAAACATGTATATGAGAGAGAGAGAGAGAGAGAGATCCGAAGCTATGTTAGTGAGGGTAGGCCAGTCTTAATGATTCAGTTTAAGGAAATTTTGCTTAATTTGACTAACATTGACACTTCTTCTTTGCCTTCTAGTTTTGTTTCTTTATTGCGAGAGTTTTCTGATGTGTTTCCTGATGAAATGCCTAGCAGACTGCCACCCCTAAGAGGCATTGAGCATCAGATTGACTTCGTGCCTAGAGCTACAATTCCTAACAGCCACAATTCTAATAGGCCTAGCGTATAGGAGCAAACCCCATGGAGACTAGGAGTTGCAGCGCCAAGTTGATGACCTGTTGTCTAAGGGATTTGTGAGGGAGAGTATGAGCCCATGTGCAATTCCTGTATTACTTGTGCCTAAGAAGGACGATTCTTGGAGGATGTGTGTTGACTGCCGAGCTATCAATAGAATCACAGTTAAGTATCGTCATCCAATTCCTAGGCTAGATGATATGCTAGACGAACTGCATGGTAGTAAGTACTTTTCTAAAATTGACATAATGAGTGGATATCATCAAATTAGAATGAAGTTAGGTGATGAATGAAAAACTGCCTTTAAGACTAAATATGGTTTATATGAGTGGATGGTTATGCCCTTTGGTCTAACTAATGCACCTAGTACTTTCATGAGGTTAATGAACCATGTTTTACGTGCTTTTCTACTAGGCAATTTTTGTGGTTTATATTTGATTGATATATCTGATTTAATAAGCCAATCTATTGATGAGCATATTGAAGCATGTTAGGTTCGTATTGATAACTTTGAGAAGCTGAAAAAGTTATATGCTAAACTACAAAAATGCCACTTTTTGCCATAGATAGGCTTATTTTTCTTTGGTTTGTTATGAGTTGCTACAGGGTTATTGAAAGGTCGATTCATGAATGGCCAACTCCTAATCTTATATCAAAGAGGTGAGGAGTTTCCCATGGCTTTGGCAAGCTTCTACCGGAGGTTGTGAAGGACTTCTCTACTATAGCAGCCCCACTCACAGAGGTGGTAAAGGAAGAAGTTGGGTTCAAATGGGGAGGAAGCGCAACAAAGGGCATTTGATACTTTAAAATCCATTCCTTTGTTCTGCTCCTATTTTTAGTTTACTCTGACTTTTGACTTTGATAAAACATTTGAGATTGAGTGTGATGCTTCTGGTGTAGGTATTGGTGCAGTGTTGATGCAGGAGAGAAAGCCTATTGCCTATTTCAGTGAAAAACTCAATGGAGTGTAACTCAACTATTCAACCTATGACAAGGAGCTATATGCTCTAGTGAGAGCATTGCAGGTATGGCAACATTACCTTCTACCCAAAGATTTTATCATACACACATACACACTGACCATGAGTCTTTAAAGCACCTCAAGGGACAAGGTAAGTTGAACAAGAGACATGGTAAGTGGGTTGAATTCATTGAACAGTTTTCCTTTTGTGATTAAATACAAGCAAGGGAAAGAAAATATTATGGTTGATGCACTTTCTAGGATGTATGCTTTAATTACTACTCTTAATGCTAAGTTGTTAGGATTTGAGCATATAAAATCCTTATATGTTGATGATGATGACTTCGGTCGATGACTTCGGTCTTATTTGGAGTGCATGTGAACATGGGGCCTTTAACAAGTTCTTTAGGCATGAGGGGTTTTTATTTAAGGGAAATAAACTTTGCATACCCAAGTGTTCTATACGTGAATTGCTTGTGTTAGAATCGCATTGTGGGGGACTTATGGGGCATTTTGGGATTTTTAAAACATATGATATACTTGCTGAACATTTCTTTTGGCCACAAATGCGTAGAGATGTAGAGAAATTATGTGGTGTGTGCATAGCATGTAAGCAAGCTAAGTCCAAATCTATGCCTCATGGCCTTTATATGCCTTTACCTATACCTACTTTGCCTTGGACTGATGTTTCTATGGATTTTGTACTTGGATTGCCCAGAACAAAGCAAAGCGTGGTAGGGGATAGTATTTTTGTTGTTGTGGACAGGTTTAGTAAAGATGGCACATTTCATTGCATTGCCAATAAGAGTGATGATGCTGTCCTATTGCTGAGTTGTTTTTCAGGGACGCGTTGTGAGATTGCATGTAGTGCCACGCCACCATGTCTCAGGACCGTGTTGCATGGGGTGCCACGCACCATAGTCTCAGACCGTGATGCCAAATTCCTTTCTCACTTTTGGCGTGTTTTATGGGGTAAGCTTGGTACAAAGTTGCTTTACTCTACTACTTGTCATCCCCAAACGGATGGACAGACTGAGGTAGTTAACAGAACTCTAGGAACTTTACTTAGAGCGGTGGTTGGTAAGAATCTGAAAACTTGGGAGGATTGTTTGCCTTTCATTGAATTTGCTTATAATAGAGGTCTATACATTCTTCTAGTGGTTATAGTCCATTTGAGCTTGTGTATGGTTTTAATCCTTTAACTGTACTTGATTTATTTCCTTTGCCTTTAAGTAGTGAAATTGTAACTTAGATGGTGAAAGAGAAGGCTGAATTGATCCGGGAAGATACTGCTAAAGCTAGGGCTCATATAGACATGAGAACAACAAGCTACTTATGCTGACCATGCCAACAAAGGGAAGGAGGCGTTGTGGTTATTTCAACCTGCGATTGGTTTGGGTGCACATGAGGAAGGGAAAGATTCCCCAAACCAAAGAAAGGAAAGCTTGCTGCCCGAGGTGATGTTGCCTTTTCAAGTGTTGGAGAGGTAATCAATGGACAATGCCTACAAGATGTGATCTAACCAGGGAGTTATGGCGTGTCTGCTACCTTTAATGTTTCTGACTTTCTCCATTTGATTATGATTCAGATTTGAGGACAAAATCTTTTTGGAGGAGGGAGGGAAATGATACGGATCAAGGAAGCAAGGTTGAAGGATCCTCTAAGCTCTACCCGTGGGGCCAATTTCACAAGAAGCTTCGCTGCAACCAAGCTACGAAACAGCCTTGAATGCATTTGGCTCAAGAAAAATCACATTTGGAGCTTCAAGATCATAATTATGCAAGATGTGAGATTGAACTTGAAAGAAGCACCAAAGCTGGTATTGATGCTTGAGGACGTGCAATGAGGCTGCCATTCATGGGCATTTTTACATGATGTCTATACTTAGGCAAAATTTAGGAGGTGTGATCTTATAGGTTGTTATCTTATTATGAGCTTAAGTATGGGTTGTGTAGGGCCTTCGGCCCATTTGCCCTATTTTGTTTAAATTCTTTTAGTGGACTTAATTAATTATGTGTAAGGTTGGTTGGGCTTATTTTCTAGAGTAGGGTCAGCCTAAGTTAGTTAATGTTTAAGTTAGGATTGTTTTAAGTAGTTAGCTTGGACTTGTATTTAATTAAGCCCATTTGGGCCACATTAGGGATAAGCTTTGATACGGATCGAATCAAAGGATGAGATGTAAGTTCGCCTCTATGGCACCCCTCGTTTATAATGAAACGGAAACACCAATAATCGAGATTAATGAAATCAAAACAAAAACATTTTCTTCTTGTTCTTTTCCAAAAAGAACAGATTTGTGTCTTCATAGAACCAAACAATATCCTTTAGTTTAGGTTAAGCTTGTGAGTTCTACAAGATTAATTGCCACCAAGAATTTCAGAGTTGTTTTCAAGAGTACTTGAAGGTAAGTTTATGAAGCCTGATTCTTGTTCTAAAATTCCTGTTCTCTCTTCAAGAGTACTTGGGGGTTAAAGGGATTGTCGGCGTACTTTCCGAGATTGCATACTTTCCGCTAGATGTTTCCTTTGTTGATTTTGCAAGAGTACTTGTTAATTGGCTAGGGTCGTATCAGGAAGCTTGGGCTAATTGTTTCCCAAGTAGTGATAGGAATTTGGTGGGTATGAAATTCAAGATAGAATTTGGTGGTAATGAATTCAACCAGGCTTTTGCCTTATCTTTCAACGTGAAAGGAAATGGACGTAACTTAATAGCGTCTGCTGGTACTGAATTCATTTTCAATGTATCACAGATCTCGAGAAAACTGGCTATATGAGAGTTAGGATCCTCATTCGGTAGTCCGTAAAATTGAACACTATTTTGGATCATTTGTAATAAAGTAGATTTAATCTCAAATTGGTTAGCATTTACCGGTGGACGTACTACTCCTTTTTGTGAACCATTTAAACTGGGAGTAACACAGTCCATCAACCTCTGTAGCGGATTTCCATCACCCATAACTCTTGAATTTCTTCTTTTCTTTTTCTTCTTCTGTTGTGAAAGAAACTGTTCAATCTCAGGCTAGTAATCCTTTAATTCACTGTTTGTAGATCTGGTACTTGGCATATGAGGTACGTAAATTATGTGTTCCTGCAAAATTTTAAATAAAAAATAAGTAAGTATCTTAATTAAAATAAACTATAAATCACATATAAGAATATTTCGTTAAATGACAGAACACCGTTCCCCGGCAACAGCGCCAAAAACTTGTTGAGTCTCTTTTGAGTTCCCGCAAGTATACGGATCGCAACGTAGTAATAAAAAGATCGATCCCACGAGGAACGGGTTAAGTCCACTTGCTAATTTACTCTTAATGATATGTTTACAGAAATATGAATATAGAATAATTTTATTTAATTTCTAATTATACTAAAACTAATTATTATTTAACTCTAGAGATAAGTGTGTAGTAATATACTTAGAATAATTAATCACGCACAGGATTTTCTCCTTCTATGCCAAAGCTTGTAACATACAATAAATAATTCTTTAATTACATATTGTAAGATATAATTCAACCTCTCGTAAGATATAATTCAACCTCTCGGTTTAGAATTATTCTATCTATTATATGTATTTCTACTTATAATAAATACCTTATCTTGTTAAATATTAAACCTAGTATTTATTCTTTGATTATTTCAATAAGACAGATTCAACTTTGACAAAAATAAGTGAAACATGCATATGTAAATTCAACTAAGTGAATTAAATCTCTTTGATCTTTACTAAACTATTCCTTTCTGAGAATATAATTTAGTAACGTTGATTAAACAAAGATCAAAAGATAACTTAAGGAACTTTTATTGAATGCTACCAACTTAAATTGTTGCTTTGCATAGAAGAGTTATTAAGAACAACATACAACAAGTCTATAAAACAAGAGAAAGAAGTAATCAAACTCAAGCCTCCGGAGGGCGTCACACCTCGGAGGGCGTCACACCTCGAGGAACTTCTTGATGTTCTTGGCACAATCAATAACAAGTGACTCTCGTCAACTTGCTTCTAAGTAATACTATCACACTTCTCTATTTTATTTATACTTAATACAATCTAAGTTTTTCTGTTTCTGAATCTCAATCTGGATCTAACTCTGAATATGAATGCTTTCTTCCTTCACTTTGATTTCTATTTATAGAGGAGGAGAGTGATGTTAGTTATGATGGTGATTGGTTGGCCAAAAGGTGCTTGAGGTGACTGCTCTTGGGAAGAGTCCCGACCCATGTATGGGAAGACATGTATTTTTGATGAAAGGACAGCAATTACGTCTGCTGGAAAACACGACTCGCGCTCGCTAGGTTAAAGGTCGCGCTCGCGCCTTTTGCTTAATATGTCTCTGCCTCTCAGGAGTGCTTCTCACGCTCGCGCAAATGGATGTCGCGCTCGCGAAGATTGCTTGCAAACCTTCTGACTCTCAGGAGTGCTTCTCGCGCTCGTGCATATGGATGCCGCGCTCGCGACTTGCGTTTTGGTGCCTGCTGAGTCTCCTGGGGTGTAGGTTGCGCGCGCGCGACCTCAGGTAGTGCTCGCGATTGGGCATTCTTCTTGTTGTGACCTCCTTCGCGTCGCGAAGGCTGGTTTAGGAACTTCTTCTATTTTTAATCAACTTGTTTTGGTCTCTTTTTCTATATAAAGTAAGCTTTTTCATTCCTTTGCTCCAACTGTGTTCCTAAAATTACTTTGAAACAAAAACAACACGAACAAACGTAAAATAAAACAACACGAACAAACGTTAAACGAACAAACGTAAAATATATAAAAACATCATGCATTCATGCAAATTATATGAAAATAACATAACAAAA
Organism: Jatropha curcas; assembly: GCF_014843425.1. The sequence goes on from NW_023590794.1 coordinate 16,958, forward strand.
TTTGCCTGCTTTGCGAGGCTATCAGTACCACAGAAACCTTTGTGCACTCTCGAGTGACGTAGTTGGCCTCTTCTTCGTTTAGGCATCTTGTCCAGGGATATGACTTGGATCTTCGATATAGTATACCTCTTTCTAAGGAATAGTTTGTTGCTTGTCTGCTAACTTTTAATGCTTCGTTTCATCTGAATGGCAGCTCACCTATTTTTAGATGTTTTATTATTAGGGTCATCAAGTTTGGTTTAGTCAACAGGGGGAAAGCTTCTTCACCGTTGATGACCAAACATATTTGCTTATCGACTAAAACACCAGCTGGCCTTACTTTATTTTTGGTGACGGCTTTGGTAATCGTATCAATTGCATGATTTTTCGATCAGAGGATTCGCTTGATCTCCTAACTACCTCCTTCTTTCTCTAACTGATTTAACAAGCTTTTCGCCAAAGCTTGCTATTTGTTCATAGAAGGCCACTTTTTTGCGAACTTCCAAGTCACTTGGTTCACTACTAACTATGAATCTGAGAGGATTTGTATATCTTTTGCTTGGACTTCCATAGCTATCCTTAGGCTAGTAATCAATGTCTCATAGTAGGCCCTGTTGTTGGTGCATGGGAAGGCTAACTTCACTGTATAGCTCATGCATATTCTGTTTGGCCCTTCTAAGATAATGCCCACCCTTGTACTTGCTGATCCATAGGCTTTGTCTATATGCACCTTCCACTGTAGCTTTTCAAGTTATTCGTGTGGTTTTCAAAAAATCAATTTGATTTCCGGGTCCGGTTTGATTTATTTGATTATTTTAATTAGGTTTCGTAACATTTTCTCCATTTACTCAATTATAATTACTGGAGTTTTATATTATTTCTCGAAAATTTTAACTGTTCTCGAATCGAAAATTTCGATATTATATTTGGGCTTGGACCCAACTTGCAAAATTTTGGACTCAAATTAAAATTGTTCGGTATTTACAGCCCATACCGTCAAAAATTCAGATTTTTGATTTAATAAAAATTCTAAAGTTTTAAAAATAAAGTATTTACAGGCCATACCGTCAAAAATTCAGATTTTTGATTAATAAAATTCCTTAAAGTTTTAAAAATAAAATTTTGGACTCAAATTAAAATTGTTCGGTATTTACAGCCCATACCGTCAAAAATTCAGATTTTTGATTTAATAAAAATTCTAAAGTTTTAAAAATAAAATTATGGGGTGTTTTTTGGACTCAAATTAAAATTGTTCGGTATTTACAGCCCATACCGTCAAAAATTCAGATTTTTGATTTAATAAAAATTCTAAAGTTTTAAAAATAAAATTATGGGGTGTTTCAAGTATATGGGGTGTTTCAAGTATAATGTTTATTTTTTTATTTTTTTTTGTTATCTAGATGAATGAGGAATTTAATTTCTTTTATGCTAAACTGCACAAACTGCCAAATCGAATCAAACCGAACCAAACCGCCACCAAAGGTTTTGTTTGGTTTGAAATTTTTATGGTTTGATTTGGATTTAATTTTTTCAAACCGCTGATTTAGGTTTGATTCGATTATTATATTCAAACCGATCCAAATTGACCCATAAACAGCCTTAGTATTTACATATAGAATGAACACGTGGCGAAATTTTGTTGTTCGAAGAGAAATTAGTTATTTTAAGACTCTTAATGTAGAAATTTGCAAATAGGCTTCAAGGATTTATGATCCTTGTGGCACTTCAAACTCTATAAGTAATATATTATTACTTTTAAAATTATAAAATTTTGACAATATTACACACCTCTCTACACTAGCAACGGTAATTGTTTGATTTTTATAGACAAAATATTGATTTGATGTGTGATTATGGTAATTTTGGAATAATAATATTCACGTATTTCAATATCTAATGAGTGTTAAATTGATCTCATTTTTTAAGTTTGAATATTCAATAGAAAAATTTGCAAGTTGAAGTATTTAATATTTGTAATTTTATAAGTTTAAAGGTTTAATGAGTCAAATTAAAAGTTAAGAACGCCACAATATTTTTTATGTAAGGTATAGATTAGGGGGCATTCGGTTCAATTTTTCGATGCCCGAATAGCTGATTAGGACCCATCGGTTGGATTAAAAGTGTTTTGACAAGATTTTGATCAGCAGGAGATAACTGATAGAACTCCTAATTCGTTGCTTATTCCATCAGATGGACCTTCGAAGCTTTTTGTGAACTACTATTAGATAGACTAAAATATCCCATCGCTAATAACACAACATATCTCTCATACTTTTTTTTTTCTTCTAATGTTATTATATTTCTTTGCCCACTGGGAATGAAGAAGATCAAAAGAACATCATACTACAAAGCGTAAACTAACTTATCATAAGATAATTTTTTCTGCTCTTTTTATTTTTTATTGATTAAAATATATTAACTGTGTTGTATTGTATTTTTTCCTTTATATTAAAGGATTCAATCTTTCTACTTTTTGTTTTATTTTGTCTTTCTTCTTCTGTCTCTTTTGTTTTGAAGCAATCATTACACTCATCATGTAGGTTTTGTTTCATTTGTCATATTTGAAATAATTGCAGAATTATTTAAAACTATACATACAAAAAAAAAAAAAAAGAACTTATCTAATTCTTACTTTGACAGCACCAAATGCTTGAAAATTTATATATGCCATAGCAAGATTTGCTCGAGTAAGATTTGACAAGGAATTCTACTTGTTGATTGGAAGCTTTCTTTTCTCAGTATTAATTTGTATATAAATCCAGGTCCTGGATCTTTTCAAATGTTTATCCTTTGGCATGATATACAATGAAAAGAATTGACACAGGCAAACTTATGGCATTTTGTGATTATCTGATTGAGTTCCTTGTACGAGGAAGCAGCAACCCGATAACATATACTACTCTTACTTCTTTTATTTTTAGCACATGGATTTTCCCTTTGAATCTTTGTTGACCATAAATTTTGGAAAACCGCACCTTAATATTATTCCTAAATTCTTCTATTAATTGTGTCAAATTTAGTACCTCTTTGATTGATGCATATGGATCTTCTAGTGAAATTGATTCTTATATGTTTTCTAAATTACTTTTTAAAGTTAAATTTTCGATTGTGAATGAAACCAGTATTCTTTTTCTTTTTTTTATTCAATTATCATAATTCATAAAAACCAAAGAGGAAAGGAAATTAGATTAGATTGGGATCCAAGCAAAGGTACAATTGCAGCTTCTAATGCGTGGTGAATGAAAAAATTCAAGTAAGTTGCATATATGTCAAGTTATTTATGATTGCTTTTTTATTTATGTTTTAGGAAAATCCAAGTTTTGCAAGATTTCGTGAAAAAGGCATTGGAAAAGAGCTTTACGAAAAATATGAAATCATATTTATAGGAACTATGGTTGCAGGAGAGTTTGCATATACACCTTCTTCTAGAGTATTGCCCAATTATAATGAAGATGTAGAACTAAATAATGTTATTAATTTGGAAGAGAATGATGAGAGAGAATTTGATTTTGAAGACCATTTAGACAAAATAATGGATTCGGGATCAATATTAGATAATACACGTGGAAGTGAAAATAATGGTCTTGAAATTATTGAAAATATGAAGAAACAAAAGAGGATAGACTCATCAGTTGACTGTGCAACAAAAAAAAAATGCTATAAAGAAAAGAAGGCTTCTGGTGCTACACAAGTGTCTAATACAGTTAATGAACTAAAAAAAACTACAAAAGAAAGTATGAAAAAGAATATGGCGACGCGTGACCTTTTAGAAGATCATCCAGGTTGTTCTATTGAAGACATCATGAAAGATATACTTTCTTTGCCACAAATAGAGGAAGTTAGTGAATTTCATTTTTTTTACACACTTTTATTTGACAATAAGTCAAAAAGAGAGATGTATAATATTCTGCATGATGAAGAGACAAAATGAAAATGACTACAATATCATTATGCTCTGTGAATTAGTGGTTTATGGAAGCCAAGTACATAATAGATTACTTGGCAAAAACCTTTGACTTCTTTTCTCGTTTTATCATAAATTTGAACTTTAGAATAGTTTTTATTTATTTATGTTTGAACTTTAAATTTTGATGAATTTTAGTTTTTTTTTTACTTCATTTATATTCGAATTTAGATTATATTAAATGTTGATTGCCAACTTCAAATTACATATATTATAATTAATAATGGACTTGCATTTGATTATTTTTATATTATTTTTGTCATAAATATGGATATTATACAACACATATTTCTCAATGATGATGGCGATGATGATCAAGTATTGGAAATGACAACATCTACCGTTCAAAATGCATGTCAATATTATTTGAGACATATTCATAAAAGAACCTTCTATGGATTCATTTCAAACATGAATTATCTAGTTGTTGGAAGTAACGAGAGGTAATCAAAAACATTGTGTCAATTTATTCAGAATTGATAAATATACATTAATAAATCTTTATCAAGACCTTAAAAGAAATTATGGATTGAATTCTTCAAGTATAATGTCTATTTTGGAGAAAGTTGGTATATTTCTTTATACTCTTGCTATAGGTGCTTCAAATAAGCACGTTCAAGAACGGTTTCAATATTCAGGTGAGACAGTAAGTAAAAATTTTTATGAAGTATTAAAGGCAATAATGTACTTCTCAATTGATAAATAAAGACTCAACATTCAGTAATATTCCTCCTGAAATAATTGATGACGATAGATATATGCATCATTTTAAGGTATTTTAATATCATATTTTTTATTGTAACTTTTACCTATGATAATATCTTATGAATTTTTTTGGATCAAAATAGGATTGTATTGGTGCAATTGATGACACTCATGTACCAACTTCTGTTAATGAGAAAATACAAATTCAGTTCATTGGTAGGAAAGGCATGCCTGCTGAGGATGTTGGATTTTTCCCAAAAGATTGTAAAAACCGAATCGAACGGGCTTGATTTATTTTATAAAAATGGTTTTTTTTATTAAACCTACTTAATCCTCGAAAAAGATTCTCTTACTTTGGTAAGATTTTTATTTTTGAGTCACCACCCTTATTAGGGAAAATTCTCAAATCAGGCGATTTTTTAGAATCGACTAATCCGATTTTAAACTAGAAATGGGGTTCGAGAGTTAGGTTCAAAATGAAAAGGTCTTAGGCACCCATTTCGCCTGGTTAAGCCGGCCTCCTAGTGTCTATTAATTCACAATAATTTAATAATGCAATTAACTAGAGAATTGAGATGTAAAATCTTTTATGCATTTTAGAAAACATGTCAAACATACATTCAATATCATCCATACAACATGAAATAAAACATCCAAAGAAGGGAAAGTGAGGAGAATAGAATACAAACCAATTCCTTAAAATACAATCTACCCACAAACCCTCCAAAATTTTCAAACCCAATCTATTAATTAAACAAGCTATATTGGAAATCCCATTAAGGATCCTTACATTTTGCAATAAAACTTAAATCATTCATTAAATTCAAGATTTAATAAGTATGGGTTAGCACAATAAAGTAATTTGAACCATTAAACTAAATAACAAAATTAAAGGACAAATAATAAAGAACAGAAATAGTAAAGTTACTATGTAAAGTAAAAGGCAATAATTAAAATGGCAGGAAATTTAACATTTTGCAATAAAACTTAAATCATAAATTCAAGATTAATAAGTAATGGGTTAGCACAATAATAATGAACATTAAACTAAATAACAAGAATTTAAAGGACAAATAATAAAGAACAGAAATAGTAAAGTACTTGTAAAGTAAAAGGCAATAATTAAATGGCAGAAATTTAAACGTTTTAACAAGATTTGAGCTCATGATTTTGATGTTCATCCTAGAAGGATGAATAAATCCACCAATCATTACTCTCAATCGTGTTTTATTTATTTATTTGATCTTTATATGACCTAATACGCATCACAAACCTTTAAAAGGTCGGAGCTTGGCCTCAGGATCTCTGAAACGGGACATTTATTGAATTTATTTATTTATTTAGAGCCTCTGAATTAAAAGGCCTTGTGCCACAAGGGACTATGGCGTGCGCCTCATGCTTGTGGCGCATGCTACATGTAGTGGCATAGGGCCTTTCCTAGATCGGGAAGGCTTTTGGTGTTTCTTAGGTGAAAACAAGGGATCTAAGCACTAATAGCGTGAGGCACTAAGAAGTGGCACACGCCACTCTTGCTGGCCTCGCGCCACAGAGGTGCAGAACTCCTGTTTGGTTGATCCTTGGTTTCCGTCGCAACAGACCTAGAAAAGGTGTCTTAAAAACCGAAAAAGAAAAGAAAAGGACGAGAAGATAGATTAAAGGTTCTCAGAAATTACCTTTGGTGGTTTCACTTGGAGATTGAATGAAAAATGGATAAAGAACCTAACTCCTTAATTTTCAATCCAATGATCCAAATTTCAAGATTAAAGTTTGTGATTTTAGGATTTTAGATTGATCACAAGGGGTTTTTGATTGATTAAATGCTAGATCTTAACTTGAATCCAAGGTTAACACTAGTTGCCTTAGGATTTTTTTAGTTGAATTTTAAAAATGCAAGAGTCTCCCCTTATTTTTTCCCAAAAATTCTCCTCTAAAACCTATCTCCAATGCCTATTTATAGATATTTGGGAGTGGGGTGGCCCCATTTAGGGCTGACGTGGCAAAAATGCCACTGTTGGGCCGCTCTATGGGTTCAAGCCCACTTTTACCAAAAATCAAACTAGGTGGCATGCGAAATGAAGCGGTGCAGCAGAAAGTATGTCGAGGGACCCGACGCGCTTTTCAAACCCAGTTTCACCGCGAAACGCCTAGTAACACGAAAAAGTAAAAATGGTTAAACACATTGGTAATCTTAGCCACGGACCATCGATCCAAAAACTAGGCGATCGGGAACCCCGATCTAATTTTATGGACAAAAAATGTATCATAACTAAACCTTTTAGGCGCAAAATTTAAGTGTCTACACTTACACAAAATATTATGGTTGTTTGTAGTTTTGATATGCAATTTATATTTGTACTAGTCGGATGGGAAGGTGTAACTCATGATGAACGACTTTCTCAATATGTAAGTCACAAGAGATATTTGAATTTTCTCAAACCACCACTTGATAAATATTTATCGAATATTATCTTTAAAGTTCTATTATTAAATAATTTTTAGATGTAAATTATACATATGTGCAATTGATATATCTTTTTTACTATATACTTTTAGCATGTGATTATTAAGATATATCTATTATTATATGCAGGAAAATACTATCTAGTAGATGTTGGATATCAATAAATGGAAGGATATCTTGAACCTTATAAACGAATAAGGTACCATTTACCTGATTTTCAACGTAATGGTCAACCTAAAGGCTTTAAAGAGACTTTCAACTGTTGGCATTCGTCTCTTAGAAGTTGCATTGAACGAACTTTTGGAGTTTGGAAGGCAAGATGGAAGATATTACAATTGATGCCTGCATATGCATTTCATATACAAAGGGATATTGTAATTGCATCTATGACAATCCATAATTATATTCAATTAAAAGCATTGGCAGATCCAGCATTTGTTCGATTGGATCAAAATCCTAATTTCATGGCACCTAATATATTTATTAACACAGATGAAATCCAGCCAAAAGAAACGCAACTAGAAATTGAAGTCGTTCACATGAGTGTCTTACGTGATCAAATTGCTCATAGTTTAATGCCAAAGAAAAAAAAAGGAGATAAGTTTTATTAATATATTCATTAATATTAAAATACATAGTTTTATCAATATGCTCATAGATTTTATTAATTAAGACACGTAGTTTAATTAAATTTTTATTTTTATTTTTTTCTTATTTTTTAATTCATTAAAAATGTATTAGAAATATTTTATATGTAAATTTTAATTTATTTAAAAATATACCCTTATTGGTCATTTTATATATTAACAGCAACAACTAATTACACATTTACCAAACACTCACCGTTCATCCGCTATCAGCTATCCCCTATCGGTAACCGCTACTAGCTGTCTGAAACCGTTAAACCAAACAAATCATTAAACCAAACAAGCACTTATGCATTTGGCCTATTTTAACATTGAACTACCTTAAACTATAAGTTTTCTAGAGGGCGTAGATAAATGTAACATGAGATGCTTGGCCTTAGGTATATCCGAGTTATACTAGGAGTGTCAGTATGCACAAAAAGATTTAATATAAATTTAATGTTCTTGTCTTGAAATTAATTTGCGACAAGGCAGTTTTTTTTTTTTTTTTTTAATGAAAATCGATTGCGCTCAAATCCATAAAATAAGATAGCTACTTAACAGACCCGCGGTATCTTCAGGAAGAAAGCTCAAATATCATCCGAGGACATTACTTAATAGTTAAACTAATTATTACAAACCGAACACTACTGTAATCACGAAATAATTTCTAGGATATGGATAACACAATAAAAATAATAATATAAATAATAACGTGAATAAATAAAACCTTTGTGGAAGAAGAATGTGTAAGGCCTAACATTTCTTATATTTTACTGAGAACCTAAACATGACACATACCTGGTGGAATCCAATCTACTATTGTAATCGTGATCACATAAATATCCAATTAATTATTAGATGAAATATGGTCTACAAAAACTACGATTTTAGCATATCCATTGTTCCTCAAACATTAAATTTCAATGTTCTTCGTTTTGCGTTTTGGATTTTGATCCAAACCCATAACATCTTATTTGCATTATTTATTTTTATTTTAAAAAATAATTAGTTTCTAACTCAATATCAATATATTTTTATAAATATAAATGTAAATTACATGATGTAAATTATCATGATGACACAACTTATTATGTCAACAAATGTAAATTATCATGCATAAACTTTTATTATGTGATACTATATTTTATTACATGATGACAAAACTTTAAAATTATTTTCATAAATATACAATTTATGATAATTAACTGTTGCATCATTCCGGGTTATGTGCTCGTTATATATTAAGTAAGGTATATAGATAATATTTTTAAAGATTTTAATTTTATTAGTTGAAAACTAAAGGTAATTTAATTTTGATTGATTATATTATGCTATATAAGTTACATATTAAAATGGTAGGAATATAATATCTTTTTGGTATAAACTACTGGTATTCGAACCTATTTAAGGACCAACTAATCCGGCTTGGGGCTCGATTACTCTAAGAATATAATATCTTTAATTATTATTTTTAATAAATCTTTAATTTGATTGGTTATAATTATTTCTTACAAATAATTTATTATATAAAAAATAAAAATAAGCTATTGTTATTTATTAAGGAATATATTACATAATTTATTATTTGATATAAAATAAAAAAAAATCAAAGTCACTAGGAATATACACAAAATATAAAATTATATCATAACACATTATATTAGCAAATCATACAAGACATTGGAAGAATTTCTTTTCTTAAAAAAGTAACCATAAACTTAATTATATGTTTATAGACTTTAGTAAAAAAGAAAAATACTAAAATTACAAATGATACCCTAAAACAATAATTAATATGTTACTCACTTTGTTCCTTTTATATAGGAAAGTTTTAATTTTAGTTGTTCTTTTTATTTAGAAAATTTTGCCTAATTTGATAAGTTTCGAAACCATATCAACGTGAAAAGTTTATCTTACCCTTGTTTTAGTTTTTTGCGAAACTTTTTGTGTGAGAGATTTTCAAGATAGTAGCAGATAAAAATATAAGTCAGCATTTAAAGTAAATAAATTTTGGAGAATGAATTTTTTACATCAATTTACGTTGAAAAAAAAAATATTTGCTCGTATAGGTTATATGAGCACTGATTAAAATGAAGTTTGAATAGAAAAATGGGTTACAAAATTTTCATGTTGACCATATTAAAATGAATTCTTACAAACTTCGCAAATACTTAAAAAAATTGTGCAACATTTAAAGTACGTTTTCAATAACTAAAGGTAGTTGAGAAGTTAAATGCACAAAAATTTTCATATTTTCATTTAACTTTTTCAAATAAAGACTGATTAAAATGAAGTTTGAATAGAAAAATGGGTTACAAAATTTTCATGTTGACCATATTAAAATGAATTCTTACAAACTTCGCAAATACTTAAAAAAATTGTGCAACATTTAAAGTACGTTTTCAATAACTAAAGGTAGTTGAGAAGTTAAATGCACAAAAATTTTCATATTTTCATTTAACTTTTTCAAATAAAGGACAAAAAATGAATTTCTCTCAATAAGTTAGAGCATAAATTTCATTTTTACAACTGCTTGTAGTCTCGTCATTCTAACAAAATCATTTAAAGCCTCATTAAAGATTGAAATATATTTTAAAGGATACATTGATATTAGAGGAATAAATGAGATATTAGGGGGGTAAATTAGAGAAAAAATAACAAAAAAGTTGATTAAACTACTATCTTAATCTTAGTGAAAAATTAGTTGTTTCTATATAAAAAGAACGGAGGGAATAACTATTATAATAGTTAATATTGATTTTTTCAATATTCTGAGAACCAGACCGGTCAATGAATCGTGAAGCCAAAGGTTCACTGAATCGAAGGATTCGATCAAGCTTAGTACAGTTCAACCAGATTTTTTATATATAATATTTTTAAATATAATTAAAAATATAAAATTTATAAATATTAAATAATTTTTATAAAAAAATTATAAATACTAAAATTTTTAAGATATAATACAAATTCTAACATTAATTCTATCTAAATGAAAATTAAAATAATAAGTACCAGCACATAAAATTAGGCATGGCCACCGATTTGGTTCGAACTGGAATCGAACCGTACTGTAGACGAATCAGAATCGGACCAGAACCAGCGGCTCAAGGGCCGATTAAAGTTCATGCAAATGTTAAAATATGAATCGGAATCAGCGGTTAACCGGCAGTTTCAGTCCGGTTCGAACCGAAAATTTTCTATTTTTATTTTTAAAATGATAATCACTTAGCCTTTATGCATCTCTAAGAGTCTAAATAATATTATACTACATGATATACTTTACTTAAGAATTTTTTTTTTTAAATACACTTTACTTTAAAAAATAAAAATCTAAAAAGTAAATTATTAAAAAAAAGAGAAATATTTAGTCTAAACTTATGTTATTTTTAACTTTTTTTTTACCCTTTTAAATTGTTTGCTAAGTTTAAAATTACATTCTTTTGAAGCATTTTTCAAAATTTTCTTATAACTTTTTAATTAATAACATTTAAACAAAATAAGCATTTTTCAAAATTTTCTTATAACTTTTTAATTAAATAACATTTAAAACAAAATAAAAGTGATAAACTTTTATTTTGATTGTTTTGGTTAAATTAATTAATTTTTATTCCTATATGAGTATAAAAACATTCTAAAATTTATTAAATTAATTTTATTCCTATATGAGTATAAACATTCTAAAATTTATTTAAAATAAAATTTATCAATATTTTTTAAATTCATATTAATATGTACGACAGAAAGATGTAATATTAAAACCGATTTTTTAAAAAAAAACATATATTGCCAAAAACCGTAAACGGAACCGTCGGTTCATCGGAATCGCGCCGGAACCGAAATCAGACTGAAACCGACGGTTTAAGGGTCGATTCAGGTTCAATATTTTAAAAAATTTTGAACCGTCGGTTTCATGAACCAGCGGTTCAATGAACCGGGCATGCCTTCAAAAATGAAAAGATGCAAAAAGAAATATAAAATTAAAATGAAATGCAAGAGCAATAATAATAATTAAAACAAAATTAAATAATAGCATTTAAAAGAAACGGAAAAGGTGAACTAAAGTGAAAACGACAAGAATATGCTTTGGGTTTTGGACAATCCATAAATTTACTCAGATCACTCCTTAAGTGCTAATGCACTCATCTTCCTCCAGACTATAAAACTCACTTCAAAACCCTATGTCTTCATTTTTCTGTGTTTCTCTATCGAAACGTAAAAATGTTGAGCTCATTGTTCAAATCCCTCACAACCCTAACAAACTGTTCCTCTTCTTTTCATCTCCTTCGTCGTGGCTATGGTTTTGAGGCAGTTCCTAATCTGAAGGTCCTTGTCCTTGGTGCCGCTTGTGGAGTTGGCAGCCATTGGCTTTACTGATGAAGCTTAATCCTTCCGTCACCAATGTTACCGATATGAATTATATTTAAATTGGTGGATAAGTAATTTTTTTCATGAAAGTTTGGTTGTCAAATTATAATAATATTTTATTATGATAAATATATAATAAGCTATTTAATTAGTGAATTTTGTTATTTTATTATTTCATAAAATATTTTTTTATTTTGTGAATACTATTTTTAATAATATAAATTGTTGATAATATTAAAATTTATAACATTTTATTTTTGTGAATTAACTATTTTTAATAATATAAATTGTTGATAATATTAAAATTTAATACAAAAGAAAGAAAAAAAAAAAAAAAATATATATATATATATATATATTAAAATTACATTTACTTTTTTGCAAGGTGTAAATCAATTCAGTACAAATAAATTGCAATTCAATGTTCAAGAAAAACTAACTAAATAATAAGTTCATTAGAAAAAGAATTTAAAATTTCTTTTTCATGCTAAGCTATATATATTAAATTACATTTACTTGCAAGGTGTAAAATCAATTAGTACAAATAAATTGCAATCAATGTTCAAGAAAACTAACTAAATAATAAGTCTAGAAAAGAATTTAAAATTTCTTTTTCCATGTAAGCTTATGTGGTAACGGAAAGCTGGATTGAATTAATAGAACCACCAACCAAACATGCTCTTCCATCCAAACAGTCCTTAGCGTGCTGGGAATTCATTAGCCAACAACAGGCAGTCTTTTCCTAGGTTTTCTCTACACTTTGAAAGGGGCCCAAAAGGCCGGATAAACAGTGTGAAAATACTTCTACGGTTTTACCTCTTGGGTCTCGATCACTTTACTCTTGCCGATCAAAATCGAAAAGCGATAAAGAAATCCGTTGAGGTATGGTTTCTTTCTATTACTCCAAAAGATCAGCTTTGTTTCGACGCTGATGATCAGATTAATTGTTGTTTGTTTTGCCGTTTATTGTTTACTGGAAAAAAATTGAATGACCGTAGCTTGATTTACTCTGCCTAATCTCCTCTTGATTGTGTAAAATTTGATTGTTCCTGTGTTCTTAATTTGCATTGAAGAGTCTGTTTGGTTACTCAAAAAGGTTCAGAAATTTGAAAAATTGTTTTGGGTCTTCGTCCCTAGTCTTTATGCCATCTGCATTGTGTTAAATGTAAATTATTTCCAATTACTTTGAATTTCTTAATAATTTTTTTTTCTAGTTGTATTAATTACTTGAAGTGACGAATACCCTTTAAGCATAAATGTGAGTTATTATTTAGTTCTTGTTATACTCAAATACACTACTAATGACTCTTATTTTCAGAATTTAATTCTATAATTACTTTGTTTTATCTCAAATTATAATCACCATGTGGTTTTTGCATGAACTTAATTAAGAAATAATCTTTTCCTTTAATAATTAGGTTGACATTTTAATTTTAAGAAGAATATGATTTAAATTATGGTCCAATTGAAAATAATATATTATTGATTGCTAATGTATCTAAACTTTATTTGACATTTGGTTAGCGGAATCAAACTTTCCTGTGGAAAATTTCATTTTTTGAAAAGTAGATTTCCTGGAAAATAACTTTAGGAATGTTGATTTTTCTTTTTCTTAGGAAAGTAGATAATTAAGAGTACGAATGGCATTTAAATTATCTTATTTTTCTATTGGAATTCAACTTTCTCACCCTTTGAAATGGTAAAGTAGGGATGGGATCCAACTATTCAGAAATTCGATTTTCTTGGGAATGTAGCTTTCCTATACCTACCAAACACCGGAATCTTACTTCCCGCATCACTTTCCCCCGTAAGATTCCAACAATCAAAATTGATATATTCCTAAACAGTTTAGCTCATTGAAATGTAGGAATAACCAAAATTTATATTTAATCAGTTTAGTTTTATATGTCTTGTCATGTTATCCTGTTGGATGGACTAGTTAATCCTCTCTCTTCACAAGCACATATATCTTTGGGGGTTTACTATTCTCATATTTGTGACTGGTGATTCTGATAAATAAGTTTTGGATGCTGTTAAGTGAGCAGATTCAAACTTTACTTTGAAGTTAAATGGATCGAGGAAAGAAATCTAGCACGTCCCTTGCCAACAAAAACAACAGGATCTACATGGATCTCAAAGATATTATCAGGGAGAATGCACTTTGTTACCTTCCTGCTAAATCTCTTCGTCGCTGCACAGGTGTTTGTCGGGATTGGAAGTTTCATATTTCAACTCCTTTCTTTGCTCACAGTCAGTCGAATAGTTTCCGTGATGTATCAGGGTTCTTTTGTCAATCCTCTTCATCTCTGCCATCATTTGTTTCCCTTGACCCAATTGCATTTGGCGTTCCAGACCCATCTTTGAAGTTTTTACCTGAACCAGTTGACATCAGGTGTTCTACTAATGGACTTCTTTGCTGCCAGGGTCAGACTGGATACAATGCCTACTACATCTGTAATCCTGTTACCAAGCAGTGGAAAAAACTTCCTAAACCTGATGGTTACCATGGGGCGGATCCTGCCCTTGTTCTTGTCTTTGAGCCAACCTTACTGAATTTTGTGGCCGAGTACACGCTGATCTGTGCATTTCCATCTGACCTGGATGGATACGAGTTTGAGATTTATTCCTCAAACGAAGCATCTTGGAGAACTTCTCGTGAGATTTGCTTTGGCAATCGGCAGATTGTTCCTAGATCAGGTGTTCATGTTGATGGTACTGTGTACTGGAAGTCAATTAATGCTGGAATTATTGCTTTTGATCTTAAGACTGAGCGGTCAAAACTCCTCCCAGGCTGTAATGCTTGTTCTTACTATTCATCTGGTGCATTGGGTGAGGTGAATAAGAAGCTTTGTTATGCATTCAAAAATGGCACGAAAGTAACTTTAGCTGAGCTGTCAAATGCCTTCACAAACACGATGCAAATGAACAACAAAACAAAAGCATGGACAATGAAAGATGTAAGTTTAACTTTAGATAATGCATGGATCGATGGGTGGGCTCGTCAGGGAAGTGTGCTGTTTGTTGGCGGTGATGTTATGGTGATACATTTGGGGAAAACACTTGTTCCTTACAACATGAGAACTAAAGAGGTCAAACAATTGACGATTGAAGATGTGCATGATTTCAGGATGGTTCCCTATGTGAACAGCCTTGTTGATATATAGTTTAATCTCTCCTTGCAACAATTTGACATTGGCCAGTGAGTTGGCAGGCATGGTTTGCAACTTAGACTTCACACGATATTCAGTCGATATTTTTGGATTTTTTATTTTGGGTTGGTGTAGGGGTGTCTAATACTTAGTAATTGAATATAATTACTTACAGGCTTGATCGTTTTTTGCAAAGTGCCCTAAATTGGTTTATTATCTACCATTAACTTTAGTCTTTATGCTTTTGCGCCACTGCATGTGTTTATGCTTGTCTTATGTATGCTTTCAGTATCTATATTTGTAACTTTCAGAGATTTTACACCCTGCAGAAACAATCTACATGATGTATCATCATCCTGTTTCAAGGGTTGATATTGAATCTGAAAAACGACAATCATAGACTCAATGCGCCAAAAATTAGAGTTAAAGGTGAGATATTATTTATTTGTTGATGCTGTTTCAAATTATGCTTCAGTTTTGTATTCAGAGCAAGTATACAAAAATATAATTTTTGTGAAACTATGTTACAGTTAAAATTTTTGAAATAGATTAAAAATGCATATTGCTTGATTTATTCTGTTTTGGTCACTGGGTAAAGCTTGCTTTAACGATGTGCAAGCTTTATTAGATCACACTACATGCTCAGGTAAATTTGCCAAAAATATTAATGCCCTATGTATTCCTTCCTCTGTTTTGTAAATTTTTTGTTCTTTTTCACTTGAGCTACCATTATAAGTTGTTCTTTTTCCCTCTAAATTCTGATATTCATTTTAGTTATTTGTTTAAGATATTATAATAAGAGATAAATTATAAGTATACTATAACATATGTATGAAGGAAAAATAAGTATTATGATTTGTTTGATCATGCTATTCAATTTAAATTGAATTTTATTATTCAACTCAAGCCAAGTTAAGTCTGTATTGAGGTTCCCTTTGCTATAATAAGTGTTATCTTTAACTTTTACGATTGAGCTGAGTTCGGACTCTCTCATCTCCCCTTCCCTATTTTCTATAGGGGTCTATGGTCCTACCTACAAAATTGAGCCTACAAAATTGAGCGACTCTTGACGGCTTGAAACCATATTTTGGCAATGAATTGCGAAATAATTACTGAATTGTTGTTGGAAACTACTAATCGCATATTGCACTATCAGTAATTTACCCTGCATCAGGGGACTTGCCGGCACATTTTTTCTGTCGTATTTGATTGGTAATCTAATTTATTAATACATATTATAAAATTTTACATATAAATTTCGTCCTTAAATGTCGTGTTTTTCATATAGGAAACTTAAATTAAATTATTCGCCAATCTATATATCTTATAACGTCATAGTGTCTATTATCTCATTTAAGATATAAAAATATATTAATCCCAAAGATACAGGATAGAAAAAGTCTAAGAATTGATCACGTGATTTTATATATATTAGTCTTTTTACGACATGCATTTCACATTGGCTATATTCGTTTAATTTTTTATGTCATTGTTCATTTTTACTTATTATTTATACGTTTATTATTTATACGTTGATTATACTCATTCAATTTTTGATGTCATTGCTTATTTTTACTTATTATTTGTACTCATTTTTATTTTTTAATATTAAATATAATATAAAATTTATTTTATATTACTCAGATTTTTATAATATTAAAACAAAATTGTATATGAGATGAATGTGAATATAACTGTTAATTAATAAAATAGCAGTATATATACACATTTTAATTCAATTTATATCGTTATTTATTTAAAATTTATTATACCTATATATACAAAATTTTATAATATTACCTAATAAATACGTTTCAAAACAAAAATTGTTATATTGTGAGATGAATGTTGAAGTATTAACTGTTTAATTAATAAAAATGAGCAGTATATATACACATTTTAATTCAATTTATATCGTAATTCAATTTATATCGTTATTTATTTAAAATTTATTATACCTATATATACAAAATTTTATAATATTACCTAATAAATACGTTTCAATATATATAGATACATAGATATAACAATAAAATATTAGATATACTTTTAAAATTAAAATTTTCAACTATTCGTTGTTCCGCATGCAACACATGTTCATTTTAATTAAAAATAAAATTTTAAAAGTAAAATTTAAAAATTTTGAAAGGATTAATTATATATGTACTATTTGAAAATTTATTTTAATAAAATATATCCAATTAAATTATACAAACATAAAGAAAAAAGAATATTATAAAAAAATATATTTTTCTTTTTTTTATTTCTATCTTGAATAAAGTATTTTAAATTATAATAAAAATAAAATCAAATATTCAAAAATAAAAAATAAAATTTTTTAAGTAATTATCATATATATTTATTAAAAAATAATAAAAAATAAATTTTAAAAAGATAAAAACTTGAAATCTTTATTGTTCGTCATTATACACACCATATGTTCATAGAATTAAAATTTAAAAATTTTTGACAGGCTTAATTATTGTATTACTTCTATTTGAAATATTTTTTTTTAAAAAATATATTCAATCAAATTATATAAAACATAAAAAATATTATTACAAAAATATATATTTTTTATCTCTCTCCTAAATGAAATATTTTAAATATATATATATATATATATATATATAATCCTGAATCATAAAATTTTTGTAAATGCTGAACTTTGGTATTCTTTGGTTTCAGAATTCTTCTTTTTTCTTTTTTTTACAAAAATTTAGTCTAGACTTTTTATTCATTATATATAATCCTGAATCATAAAATCTTTTGTAAATGCTGACTTGGTATTCTTTGGTTTCAGAATTCTTCTTTTTCTTTTTTTACAAATTATCTAGACTTTTAATTCATTTTTAACAAAAAATATAATTATTTGTCTATTAAAAATAATATAATTTACATTATTATCACTAAAATTCATTCGAAAAAAAAATCAAATTCTAAACCTCTTCGACTAAACCAATTCCTTTTATCACGTTATCATCTAAAAATCTAATAATATTTTCTATTTTTTATAAATTTGTAAGCTGTAGGTGAATACTATTTATATAACTCCACTGTTCTCTATCTTTTAAATCTCAAACCACTTAGTTTGATTCAATGACTATTTTTATTTTTTAATTTCTTTTGTTTCTTCTTTATCTTGATATATTTATATTTATTTATATTCATATTAAATTTTGCTATTTTTATTTTTCAAATTATGAACTATAGAACACTTTTTTATTTGTCAAAGATAACATTAGCCTTTTCATATATTTTTCCTTTTTTTTTTAATTGTATTTAGACTATAAAGATTTAACTTGTTTTTACTATATAATTCTTTTCCTTCTTTCATTTCTTCAATTATAATTCTCTCTTTCTATTTTTATTAGTTCATTTATTTTATATTTGATTTTTCATTGATATTATTGTTAAATGAGTTGAAAAAAAATAGAAAGCTTAGATCTGATCAGGTATCGTATTTGTATTGCTCTTTTATATATATATATTTTTATATATTTATTGTTCGTTTTTTTAATTTTATTTGGACTATAAAGATATCCATCCTCTTAAATCAATATTTTATTATTTATAATTATTTTTTTTATTTCTTTTTCTCGTAATCTATCACAATTACTCTAACATTCTATGTCTATTGATTGGTTTCTATAAGATTTTTTTATTGGGATCGAGTTATTAGGATACATAACGATGATTGCTTTCCATCCGTAGCTTTTATTATGACAACTAGAATTTGTTTGGCAAGTTTTTAATTAGTGTAATTTTCTGTTTGTTATTTTTGTATGGTGGGATGGAATCTCATCATATTTAAATAGACTTGCTTTACTTTAAATAACACAATAATTTAATAAAGTTTTAATCTAATCATATGTGGAGTTGGTTCTTTACTCAGATTTGTGCATGCAAAATACTAAACAATGCTATTAATTTGATAAAACAAATAAAAATAGCAACCTAACCAAACTCCTAATTATCTTATTTCTCATTTGTTAACGGTATAATTGTTCTTCATGTTGATGTTATTGCTATTATTTAAATATTGTTATTATAGTAATTTATTTTTTACAATTTATAAGTTAATATAAAAATACGCAAGCGTGTTATTTGAAATAATTAGTGGAAATCCTTTTACGAATATCTTAGTATCTGAACATTTGAAAAAACTTTTGAATTTTTTTTATCTATATCTATTATTTTTGAAATAGTTATACTTAGATAATTATGCTTTTAATATTTTTAATTTAACAAAGTATTATTCATATTGAATTATTTAATTTTTTTTCTTATGTATCTATTATTTTGTTGTATATTATCCACATTTAATTATTTGAATTCTAGAACTTTATACTTTATGTAGAATTATCTAGGATAAAAAATAATTTTTGAATTATAAACTCTAACTAAAACTTTGCTAGACTAATTGAAATTTATGATTATTTTAAATAAATTAACAACATTATAATTTCTATATAACACAACAATTTAATAAAGCAACCCACATATACTAAATACAATTCATATATTAGAAATATATATTGTTTATAAATTATAAATTGGTAAAGTAATTCGCGCAAAGCACGAGCCTTCATCTAGTTATAATAAAAACAGAATCAAATATTTAAAAAATAAATTTAAAAAATAAAATATAAAGATTTTCAAATGTGTCATTATAATATATATTTTATTAAAAAATAAATTTGAAAAAGATAAAACTTAAAATTTTGAAATGATTCATTATCTATATGTATTTGTTTATTAAATAATTTTAATAAATTATATTCAATCAACTAATAAAATATAATTTTCTAATTGGTAATGACTAAGGTTATTTTAAGATATTTAAATTTCATGAAGAGCATTATTGGAAATCTCATTATTCTCCTATTCTCGTATTTATAAAGTTACAAAAATAACTAACAACTATTAAAATCACTAATGTTACTGAAAAAGATCTTAAATTAGAAGTTTAATTATTTAAATATTATAATAAGTGGCACAGCTAAAACATTATAACTAAAAGGAAAAATTATTATTTCGTCTCTGAGGTATGACCAAGTTATTTAAGTAGTACTCATTGTTTGGTCAAATATTTAGCACGTCCCTGAGGTTTAGGTTTGTCATTCTAAATAGTCCTTCCATCCAATTGTAAGAGTTTTGACTGTTAAATTAGGATAAAAAGACTAAAATGCCCTTAGGTATCAACCCAAACATCAAAACTCTCTTCTTCCCCCATATTGGACGCAACCACCTTATTTGTTATAAGCTCATAGTGAGTGAACTGTCTCTCCCCTCTCTTCATTATGGGATTTTCCAAAGCTTCCTCTCTCTATATCTCTATAAACAAATAAATAGAGAGAGAAACCAGAGCAAGCAAACCTCATCAATTTCAAAGGGTTCTGTTTTAATACCACATCATCTGATCCTTGGATTGGTGATTTGACATTTTTAACAAATTTTATCTGCATGATTCGTAGTGTTTTTTTTAAACCATCGATATCCGAAAATTAGTTAATATTTGTATTCTTTGGTTATGAGTATGAATTGCTAACAGACACTCTTTATTATAGTATCTATCAACCTGTCAAAAAGCAGGACTTATTATCAGGGACCGACTAAATCTGGATTGGAACTTAGTCACATTTCAGACTCTTCGCCCCTCCCTGTAGGTGTATTTGGTGAGATCGAACCTGAGAGCTCCTCCCACATGCCCACTTGTGCTGCCAACTGAATTATTCTTATTATAATTAATCATGAATTATTCCACTAAAAACTCATGACTGAACTCCTTATTTATTTTACAATTCCACAACATAATAAAATAATGCCCACAACATTAATAAAATTTATGTTCCCCACGTTAAGATTACAGATTAGATGCTGTCATTTAAATAACTTACTGACAATTTATTTAAATCACAATATAACTTTAAGATTGTCGCTCAACTTATTTCATGTGTATTCAATATCCACCTATAGGATTTACACTATGAAACCTTATAAACTTACTTAAAGTGCATCATCAATCTCTAAACCGAGACATGGATTCTATCATTAATTAATATTTCACAAACACAATATATCTTTGCCCAATTCACCGAGAACATTATTCCAATAATGAAACTCACCCTTTAATGAATCAAAGCACAAGACAATCAATGTTTGCTCATATTAAAATAAATCAAGATTAAGAACGATAAACATTATTTCTAATGTCCTAGAGAATCTAATGTCCTTAGAGATATGTTTTAACAGTCAGTTCTAAACACTCCATTCTCTACTTGGTCCAATTTACAATACATTACAAAATGTATATCACAATTATTTGTTCATATGCTTAATAAACATTTATTAATTGCAAATTTCCAATTAAAATTTCCAATTAAATACAAAGAAATAATCGTCAATAGAAAATCATTCATAGCTATACTATTACATATGCATGGTTAATAGTATATCTCTATCAATTTCCCACTTAGACTCATAACCATGCATCAATAACTTTAACTCCCATTCCTTCTACATGACTGTTAAAAGCCTTTGCTGGTAAGCTTTTTGTAAAAGGATCTGCCAGGTTGTTTTCCGATGCAATCTTTGTCACTACCACATCTCCCCTTTGAACCATGTCTCGTATCAAATGATACTTCCTCTCAATGTGTTTTGCCCTTTTATGGCTCCGTGGCTCCTTTCCTTTCGAAGTTTGCAACTGCCCCACTATTATCCACAATTAAAGTTAGTAATAGGCACATTGCACTGGGCAATTGCACTGAAGAAACTACGCCTAGATCCATAAGGAAGTTCCTAAGCCATACAGCTTCCTTTGCAGCTTCAGAAGCTGCCACATATTCAACTTCCATGGTGGAGTCAGCAACACAAGTTTGCTTAATACTCCTCCAACTTATGGCTCCACCTCCCAAGACAAAAGCATTACCAGAGGTTGACTTCCGAGAGTCCTTATCAGTCTGAAAATCCGAATCTGTATACCCAATGGGTACAAGATCGTCAGATTGATAAACTAACCTATAATCCCTAGTCCTTTTCAAGTACTTGATAATATGCTTGACTGCAGTCCAGTGTTCTCGCCCAGGATTAGATTGAAATCTGCTAACCATGCCAACAGCAAAACAGATATCAGGTCTGAGGTCTGGTACCAACATTCTGCATACATAAGGGCTTCAACTGCCAGAAGCATATTGGAACTGCCTTTCATGTTCTCTATCTCCTCAGGTGTCTTTAGGACATTGGTCCTTAGATTGGTCCTTAGATAGAGTGATTCCATGTCTGAAGGGAAGAAAACCCTTCTTGGAATCCTGCATGCTGAAACGAGCAAGAATGGTATCAATAAAAAGTGCTTGAGATAAGCCAATCATCCTTTTCTTGCGATCTCGCATAAGCTTAATCCTAAGAATATGAGCAGCCTCTCCCAAATCCTTCATATCAAAACGTTGGGACAGCCAATCTTTGACAGAATTCAACATACCTACACAATTCCCTATAAGCAGAATATCATCCACATATAGTACCAAAAAACAACCTTACTACCATTCCATTTCTAATACACACAAGACTCATCATGACACTGATCAAAGCCAAAACTTTTAATCGCTTGGTCAAAACAAGTATTCCATGACCTAGATGCTTGTTTAAGCCCATAAATGGACCTATTCAATTTGCAAAGCAAATTTTCTTGTCCATTGTTATTTTGCAATTTTGATTATAATTAATTTATTTAATTATATGAATTTAATGTGAGTGATGTATTTGTTTTTATTTACTTTCTAGTTGTTTAATTATTTGCATTTCTTTCACCATTCGGAAGTGTTCATGTATTTATATTAATTAATGAACTAGTCTAATTTGTTCGTGTATTGATTTAACTCTCCCATCTGAGTAAATTAATTAGTGACATGAAACAGAACTGTAATATTTTCTCACACATTATCTTTGAGGAGACTATATTAAAAACCATATTTCCAAAAGTCAATTAGCCTTGTATGAATTGAGAGGAGAAAATATATTCAACTAGAACCTTTCCATCTAGAACAACAACCTAAACCATTCCAATTGGTTGGGAGCTGACATTCCATTGGCCTAGTCGTAGTGGAAGAAGATGTTAATCGACCAGTAAATCAATATCAGCCTGGAATATTCAGTAACCTAAACATTTCACTACCACCTGAAAGTAGTGGGAGGTTTATGTAGAAACTGAAAGTGGCAGCTGTTGATCCAAAATATACAGGAGCCACAATGTTGGGGCTTCTAACATTTATGCCCTCCTGGTTGATGACAGACATGTTGAAAGTTCCAGAAATAATCAAGATGTAGTCCCACCAGTCATGGACTTGCGGGCTTTACAGCCACAGCAAGATTATATATAAAAGCACATCACGATACTATGATTTTGGCTTATGCTTGGATTAATGTAGCTATATCAAATTATAAATTTACTTTTAACTTCTTCTTTTTTTTGACATGAAAAGGATTGCTCTTTATTAATTTATAGGAAGAGAAACAAGATGAGCAATACAAGTGGGAATATTATCCAAATTCCGAAAGCTAGCCTGTAAAGAAACTGAACCAGCAAGAATATGAGCAGCTTCATCAGCCAGACTTCTAATGCAACCCAATCTAACTCGTGGCATTTGGATTAAAAATTGTCTACACTCTAAAACGAAGGAACCAAACTAACCATTCACCGCTTGGCAGACTTGCAAACTATCAATTTTAACAACTACAACATGGTAATGCGGTTGTGCAGGAGCCATGCAAGGACACAACGTAGCGCTAAAGCCTCAGCCGTTGTCGGACTACGGTTGCCATGTAATAAACAAGAAAGAGCTAAGACAAAGCCACCCCCAGAGATGATTATGAGATTTGGCAAATGGATGTCAAGACAGCTTTCCTAAATGGAAGTCTTGATGAATGTATCTATATGAAGCAACCAGAAGGTTTCATAAACAATGGACAAGAAAATTTGCTTTGCAAATTGAATAGGTCCATTTATGGGTTTAAACTAGCATCTAGGTCATGGAATACTTGTTTTGACCAAGTGATTAAAAGTTTTGGCTTTGATCAGTGTCATGATGAGTCTTGAGTGTATAAGAAATGGAATGGTAGTAAGGTTGTTTTTCTGGTACTATATGTGGATGATATTCTGCTTATAGGGAATTGTGTAGGTATGTTGAATGTAGGTATGTTGAATTCTGTCAAAGATTGGCTGTCCCAACGTTTTGATATGAAGGATTTGGGAGAGGCTGCTCATATTCTTAGGATTAAGCTTATGCGAGATCGCAAGAAAAGGATGATTGGCTTATCTCAAGCACTTTTTATTGATACCATTCTTGCTCGTTTCAGCATGCAGGATTCCAAGAAGGGTTTTCTTCCCTTCAGACATGGAATCACTCTATCTAAGGACCAAAAGGACCAATGTCCTAAGACACCTGAGGAAGATAGAGAACATGAAGGCAGTTCCATATGCCTTCTGCAGTTGGAAGCCCTTATGTATGCCAATGTGTGTGTAACCAGACCCCAGACCTGATATCTGTTTTGCTGTTGGCATGGTTAGCAGATTTCAATCTAATCCTGGGCGAGAACACTGGACTGCAGTCAAGCATATTATCAAGTACTTGAAAAGGACTAGGGATTATAGGTTAGTTTATCAATCTGACGATCTTGTACCCATTGGGTATACAGATTCGGATTTTCAGACTGATAAGGACTCTCGGAAGTCAACCTCTGGTAATGCTTTTGTCTTGGGAGGTGGAGCCATAAGTTGGAGGAGTATTAAGCAAACTTGTGTTGCTGACTCCACCATGGAAGTTGAATATGTGGCAGCTTCTGAAGCTGCAAAGGAAGCTGTATGGCTTAGGAACTTCCTTATGGATCTAGGCGTAGTTTCTTCAGTGCAATTGCTTAAGTGCAATTTGCCTAATTACACTTTAAATATATTGCTGCTTGTGTAATCAACATTATAATATGCAAATTATGGAATTCTTGAAAAAGCATATCATAAAGATTACTTATTCCAAATTTCAAAAACGTTGTGATTGGGATCGAGCAATGGATATAGCCATAAAGATTGCATCGGAAAAACAAGCAACATTGAGATATTCAAATCTTCTGAGTTACTTAAAAGCATGAGGAAAAGAAACCATAATGTTAACGATTATGTTTGGAAAAAGTGGAGTGAATATTGGAAGAGACCTGAGGTTATTAAGAAGTCAGAACTCTTATCCAAAAACAGCAGGTTAGAGAAGGACGACAGAGGATCTAGTATGTCTCTCCATACTAGAGGATCCATTTCTGTGTTGGAGGATAAGAAAATATGGTAATATTTCTACTTAACGAAAAAAATTGCTAGTTCGTTTTTATGGAGGATGTTTATATATATATATATATATATATATAGTATAATGGAAACATAGCTTAAAAAAGAAATACACAACCAATTCTGATACCGGATTCCAATGAATCTGAGGTTTGGATGCAAATTGATTCAAAGAATGTATTTATCTATCTCCTCTCCTGTACCTGCTGGCATGCACATGGACTGTTTCCCAGCAAAGATTAATTGTTATATCCATAAAAACTAAGCTATGTACTGGCCTTGAAATCCGACTTCTTACCAACTATAGAAAGAAAAAGTTTTTGTCAACTTCCAAATCCGTAAATTAATGCCATTGAAAAAGAGCTGTCAGTTTTTTTTCCTTGAAAAGTGAAAATGGACAGTATATAGCTCATTGCTTCTTCGTAAAGTTAAGTTTTTTCTTGAATTTGCAGACATATTGAATTGAATTTTAAGTGATTAAGTGTTGCATCCTTCTCAGAAACATAAAGTTATATTGTGATTTAAATAAATTGTCAGTAAGTTATTTAAATGACAGCATCTGTAATCTTAACATGGGGAACATTATTTTATTATGTTGTGGATTGTGGAAATTGTAAAATAAATAAGGAGTTCATCATGAGTTTTAGAGTGGAATAATTCATGATTAATTATAATAAGAATATGTTGGTCTACATAGGTTATTATTATAATTAGTAGCCTGATTTATTTTATTCCTGAGGTCCCTGTAGTGCCCTAATTATTTGGAAAGTTAAGGGTGTATTAAATAATAGATAAATTATTCAGTTTTAAAATAATTGATAATTATTTTAATTAAATAATTTTTTATTTAATTTATTTTATATTAAAAAAAAATATCTTTCTATCGAAGAGAGTTTTTTTTAATATAAGATTTGAAAACCCTAAGAATAGAGAGACGCACGTTATTCTATTCTCTGCCACTCAGAGAGATAGTTAGGGATTAGAGAGATGACGGGGCTATGAGTGATCTGTTACTCTCAAAGCTATTGCTGAATGAGATACGTGGGTGACTCGCCATGAGTCTCATTGAAGAAGAGCCGTGTTTGACGACGAAGTCTGTGCGCTTCAAGAAGGTCAGTGTTATTGATTGTTTCGATATGTTTTTTAGTGTGCACTCATATGGTTCGAAAGGGATGTGGTGGAATGTTCCGGCTGGTATACTCGAACGCTGATCCGCAGTCACTCCACCTTGGTCCGCTCCCCATGTATGTCTACGCGAGATCCGTATGCTTTTTGTGCACGATTTTGGTGTTTATATTCCTTTCCCGTAAAGATATATTTTTTTCATTTCTTTTAATGTTTTTTTATTACTTTCTCATTTTTTCTCAACTTTTACGAGGTCAGTTTATTGATTTGTTCGATAATGTTTTTAGTTTGCCTCATATGGTTTCGAAGAGGGTTGTTTCCGCTTTATACCCGCTCCCATCACCCACTTGTGCTGCCAACTGAGCTACAATCCGTATGTCTTTCTTTTTTTTTTTTTTCCTTTCCCGTAAGATATATATTTTTTCATTTCTTTTAAGTGTTTTTTTTTCTTTCTCATTTTTTTTCTCAACTTTTTACTAATTTGAATTGGTTAAAGCCAATCCTTCAATGTGAGTGATATTGGCTTCATCTTTGATGGACGAGTTTTTGTTTGTATTAAAGATAGCATATTATTCTTTTTGTTAGAATATATATTATTTAATCTTTATAATATGGAAAAATTGCTGGTGTAAAAAGGAGCCTTCAGTTTACAGAGTCTCATCAAATGCAAAATCAGATTCGCATCTTTTATTTTTTATTTTTTATTTTTATGTTTCAATTATTGTTTTATTTTGAGAAATGGGTTTCACTTATGACTTTGTTTTTCAATTACAAATATAGGAAGCTAAAACGATAACTATAAATTTATAATAACCATGCTTTATTCATCTCAGTCTCTCAATGCCTTGCGTGAATTATTGGTATTTATGATTGGGTTGCTAACTGGCTTATTTTTAATTGTTTTAAGTTGGATGTTCTTATGTAGAGAGGAGGACAATAAGAAGATTGAGGGTAATTCTTGTCATTTCAAAAGATTTCTCCGTCTTCTCTCTTGCTTTTTCTTATATTTTAACGGTAAAAGTAGCTAAAAATGGATGGAAAAACTATATAGTTTGACGGAGGCAAACCTTGGGCATGATTTAGATATTTGACCAAACTACATGACTACTTAAATAATTTTGTCAAACCTCAAGGACAAAATAATAATTTTCCCTAACTAAAATATTTAGAAAATATCTTATTCTTTGCTTTACCATATAATAAAAGTAAAACCGTTGAAAAAGCAGGGAATCTGTTTTTAAACTGACTTCTCTATTTAGCCTGTGTTTAAGGTTAATGTGTAAAAATAAAAGGGCTAGGATTTCCAGTTTTACTGTTGATCTATAAAAGCAAAAAAATAAAAAAAAATAAAAAACTAGAATTTGAGTTTTGAAATTTATTTTGCATCTTCATCAGTTCAGTGCGTTGGAATTCCATTATCTGCATTCTCAACTCCTCAACAAGTGTTTCCTCTAGGACCTTGTGAACACAAAAAGTTAAGATCTTTTGTTTCAGCTTAGGTTTCAACAGGTTGCTAACATATATATTCCTTGGATTCTTAGGGGTAATAAGGTTGACTTTCTCTAAGGAATCTTGAATTTCAGTATGAATATCATCTAACTTAGAAGATGCTAGTTCTTCCCAAAGATCATTTCAGCTCTATTAAACTCTAGGAACTCCTTTCTAGCTAACCTGTCATAGAGTTACTATAAATAAGATCTAGAGATAGCAGCTGTAGTGGCTGCCACATCCTCGTTAGTATATGGTTTCTTAATCTGGTGAGCTATCAGGAGATGAACTACGATCCTATAATGCCCTGATTTTTGGAATTATGAGCAACGACTTATTGGATTGTTAATTGGTACTAAATTAGGGTTTTAGTATGATTTGAGATCCAAAGAAGTTATTTTCATAACTATTGAGTCTTAATTGTGATTCGTGCATTACATGTTAGAGCATGATCAGTTATGCATAAAAATGATTTTTGAATTGAGAGTTGTGAAGTTGTACCTTAGGAAGCCAAATTGAGGAATTAATTGTGATATAGTTCTAATTGCACCAGTTAAAATGAAATTAGATTTGAAAATAAGGTTAATTTGATTTTTCATTATTTTTCTAAATTAATGCAATTTTCCCTATTTATTGAGCATTTAATTGTCCAATTGGTATTTATTAATAATTATTAGTATTTGTTCATCAAAATATAATTTAGTAATGTTTACTAGTAATTATTTGCTAAATTATGATTTATTAAATATTTATTGATATTTTATTTATTAAAATTGGTTTTGAGTTAATAAAATGAAGTTTTATTAATTAATGCCTATTTTTTTAAAGTGTGCGCCACATTAAGAGGAAAAAAAAAATTATTTTCCTATTTTTCTAAAGACGGGGCTAACTTAAGTGAAGAAGAAAAAACTAATAATAAAAAAAATAATAACCTAAACTGAAAGAGGCTGAAGCCTCTTGTTTCTCAAACAAGAAAGCGCCACTTTCTTCTACGTGCACAAAGGAGAGAAAAGAGTTAGGAAGTTTTTCTGTGATTTTGTACCATCAAAACAAGTGATCAAACAATAAATTAAGTTTTATTAAGCATAGATTAGTGATTTAAAATAAGAGATTAAGGTGAAATTAAGCTATAGTCGCAGGAAGGCATTCTGTAATTAAGGTAAGCTTTCGTTTTGCAATCCATACGGAGTTTTTGAAATATGAATACATATTTAGAATCAACATGATTCAGAGATTCTAAATATCTAATTTTTGCATATTTTCTGTGTGTTTTCTGATTTTGTGCCTGTAGAAGGTACGGACTTTTGAAAGTCAAATAAGGTTAAGAAAGGGCTTGAATTTTGAAATTGATTGGATATTTGTGAAATTGGAGGTTCGTAATTTTCATATTTATGCTTGATTTGATTTTTTATCACTGTTTGTGAAATGGGTAATTTGGGGATTTCATTGATTTGGGTTGAATTACATAAAATTGATTGGTCTATTATGCAATTGGCTATTGAATGGTTGTGTATTTGCAAGGAAATAAAAAAAGGAAACCCGAGTTATGAGAACATGACTTGGCCGAATGGTGTAGGGGGTTGAACATGTGAGTTTTTATTAATTATTTGACTATTGCTTGTTTAATGGTGTTATAGTAATATGGTATGATTAAAGACTTAAGTTGACTCATGTATACTTTAATCTCTTAAAAACTGAATATGATTGTGTTTAAGTTCTTAGTTTGACTTGTTCGCTTTGTTTAATTGGCATGCTATGATGTTTAGTTAGCTAATTATTGTTACAAGATTAGCATGTGTTATGGATGCATGTTGAGGTTACTAGTAATGAAGTATGAATTGACTATGCATGACATAAGTAAGTTAGCTATGTTAAGTGAATCTAAATATGCATGTAATGAGGTAAAAATTGTTGTTATAATAGTAAATGCAGACCAATGAATATGAGAATATACGAATTAGACTTGGATAAGGCTAGCTTCCAAAGGAGGCAGAACCAACAATTGCAAACCAATGAATGTGAGAACATACGAATTAGGCTTAGGCAAGGTTAGCTTTAGAAGTGATACGGATCCACCATCATCAATCATCTATGGAGCTCAAGGGAATAAGGAGCATGACAATGACAATCCATTAGTACTTCCTCGTGGACCAATTACAAGGAGCTGTGCAAAGAAATATGGAGCAACCATGTCCTTATACATTCAACCAAGCCCATCTTCACTTGGACTGTCTTTATTAACTTCACTAATGGAATCAAGGCCAAGGCCCATGTCTAGGACAGCTTGTAAGGCTAGGCTAGATGGACCTCCATCAGAGTCATTGAAGCTTGAGAAGCGCTCAATCAAGCAATGAGAGGTGCTTGAAATGAGGGGGGAGTGTGCCTTTTATAGGCCAAAGGGCTGTTGAGTCAGAGGTAAATCGATACCGAAGTGCACTTTTTGGTACAAAAATGCTCTTATTCGATACCAATTAGGGCCTTCTATATCGATTTAAGGGTGATTGAAACCGGTGAGGAGCTATTGATACGGAATCGCTACCACTCAACCATAGATCTCAAGGAAGCATGGAGAACACTTAAGTTTCTCACATTAATGGAAGCACATGTTGAGATGAAATCTGAACAGCATATGGCACGCCCAGACCGTGCTAGATTGGCACGCCAGACGTGGCTAGATTAGCACGCTGATACGGATCCACTTATCACCATAACCAACCTATTGGAGGCTCAAGGAACAAGGGACCACAACAATGGCAATTCCATTAGTTACTTCTAGTGGACCAATTACAAGGCAGCCGTTGCAAAGAAGTTATGGAGCAAACCATGTCCTCTTATACAATTCAAGAACAAATCACATTAAGAGCTCCATGACCTTGTTCTATGACCTTGCTTTCAACAAGTGCTATGAAGAACTTGAAGGAACACCTAAGTTTCTCACATTAATGGAAGCACATGTTGAGTTGGAACCTGAATTTCTAACACATGACATGGCTAGACCGTGCTTGGTTAACACGCCCGTGCAAGGTGGCACGCCCCAGACCGTGCAAGCTTCTGCCTCTCAAGGAACAACACTTGATTTGAAGCACGCCCGTGCCAACTCGCATGCCCCAGACCGTGCACTCTTCTGCCTCTCGCAAAGGAAGTCTTACATTGACGGGCACGCCCGTACCAACTAGCACGCCCCAGACCATGCACGCCTCCGATTCTCGCGAGAATGCACTTATTCTGAAGCACGCCCCAGACCGTGCACGCCTCTGCCTCTCATTAAACTAGTTAGCTTATTTTGAGTTTTTGCAATGTAAATGGGTCGGGCCTCCTATAATTCAGCCACCCTTGATGCCACCCTTGATTATTTAGCCTTATTTTGTTAGATTTTTAGTTCAAACTTTTAGTTTGATTGGATTAGATATCCAAATCCTTATTGTTTGGATTTGTTAGTCAACTCCTTAGTTGGTTTTAGATTTGCTTAATCCTTATCCTTATCTTATTTACGACTAACTAATTCTAAATCCTTAAAAGGATCTGGACCTCTTAGAAATTAAGTATAAATAGCTTGCTTTTATATTGTAATTATATATTCAACAATCAATACAAGAGAATTTATTCTTCATGCTTAGGCGTGTTGTTGCTTTTAGAGGGTGTGAGATTGCATTTCTTCTAATTGCACAGAAATCCAGGTTAACTAAACTTATCAATTCTTTGTGGCGTTTATCTTATTCTTTTACTCTATTATTGGTGTTCTTGCTTCTTTAAGCTTTGGGTGCCATAGAGGGGGATTTAGTTTGATTTTGGATCTCTTCCAAAACTTGTCATAGAGTTCATGGAATTTATTTCCATTGGGTTTCGCGTCAACGGCCATGCAAGGTAGCACGCCCAGGCTGTGCCAGAGTTGACTTGCAAAGGGAAACAACCACCATGAAGCACGCCCGTGCATATTGGCATGCCGAGGCCGTGCTAGAGTCTGCCTCTAGCGAGATTAGTTAGTCCAATTATGCTTATTTTGAGTTGTAACAATGTTAATGGGTTGGGCCTCCTATAATTCGGCCACCCTTGGTTAATTTATCCTTATTTTGTTTAGATTTAGCTAATCTTTAGTTAGTTAAATCTTTAGTTATTAGGATTTGTTTTATTCCTAAATCCTAATAAGGTTGTTGAGAATTTGTTAGTCTTATTCTTTAGTTGGTTTAGATTAGCTAAATCCTTATCCTTAGCTGATTTAGATTAATTATGTCTTAAATACCTTTTAAGGATCAGGACCTTCTTAGATTTAGTATTACAACCAGCGGCTTGTCCATACTCTCGCGTTAAACAACAACCGCCAACTCTCACTGCAAATCAACGACAACACTCTACCAGCCATTTGTTCCCACTGCCTTAGCACTTTCCTTTGCCACCTTCAGCGCGACCGAAGATTGCTGCACGCAGCTGGCATTCCCTCTAACTCTGCACCACAGAATCCAACGCCGTAACACTCTCCACAACTTCTACTTCGTTGGCATTTACTCTCCTACCTTCTTTACTCCCTAATTCATTGGTGTTCTTCGCTTCTTTCAAGCCTTCTTGAGCTCGCCCACTAGACCGCAGCGGACCGTTTCAGTATTGATCCTCCCTCTGATCCCCTATTCCAAAACTCTTTTCCCACTAGAGCTTCTCTTAGACATTACATTTCCCACCTCCACGGGCTTCCGCGTCAGCTCTTCCGGTCATCCAGACCGCACAACAGACTTCAACGGCTACAACACCTCCTATTCCTACCTCTCTAAGTCTTTAGCGCGTCTCGTCACCACTTTCTTTCTCTCCTTGTTTTCATCTTCAAACTTTCCTCGTGTTTGTCTTTTATCTGTTCCTTGCTTCTAGCTTCTTAACTTCTTGAGTTCCCTGCGCATTGTCGCCTTTCTTCAATCCTCTGTTCTCCCTATTCCATTTCAACACAATAAAAAACCAACCTCTGCGAAGTTCGTCGATTCTCCTAGATCTTCGCCCTACATCCTAAGACTCTGCCTCCTTTCTCTTCTCTCTTTTTCTTTTAAAAAACGCGAAGAACCAAAAACTTCGTCTTACCACTCAAAGCTTGCATTCCGCTCTTTTGACGCGCGCCATATCTGTTCCTAATTCATAGGGCGACTTTGACCCTTCACTTTTGTGCTCCGGAATTTAGCTCTACTCCACCTATCAATCCTCTTTGACCCTACACAAATCTAATCCTTAAACTACTTTGTGGACACCTAACGCCCGCCCGGCGGTAACAAGAATTATTTTGTCCATATCTTTTTGAGATTTAGTTTATCCCTATAATCACTTGTCAAAAATCTAATCTTAACCTTAAATTGGGTTTAATATTGAAAGGATAATGAGGTAACTAAATTGGGTTATATTGAAAGGATAAGGGAGGATACAAGTCAGCACGCCCGTGCTTCACAACAAGCACACCCGTGCTAGGCTCTGACTCTCAATTGTTGGACCAAGTTATACATGCACGCCCGTGCTTCCATCTAGCACGCCCGTGATGGTTCTGACCTTATAAATTTTTTTTTTTGAATTTTTGGATCTTTCTTTGATTGCTTGCTTTGTTTGGGGTAGGATTAACTAGGTCCATATTTGGTTTGCTTTGTAGTAAACTAAATTCATACATTATATCCAGAAATTGTCTTTTAAATTCTAGTTTCTTTATTCTTGTTTCTTGGTATTTCTTGTTTTGAAGCTTTTCTTTTGCTTCTGATACATTTTAGGTGTGTTTGCTGGTGTTACTACACCTACTAATGATAATTAAGTAGCACATGTATGTGGTTGCTGTGTGCTGCCTATCCATTACAGATTTTGAAGTCTTACTTTTTCATAGGAAATTTGTGCTTAACTTTATTGTTAAAGTTTATTCCTTTGTTACTAAAACGTGCTCTTTTGAGTTGATTTAGGTTTGACCTGAGATTGGTTGACCTGAGATTCTGAAGTACAATTGGAGGAATTGCAAGGAGTGATTAAAGAGTGTAAACACGTGAGGGAGTGTTTATTATTAACTCAAATCTATTCTTATTTTTTTCTGTTTCTTTCTTGATACGGATCAAGGGAGCAAGATGAAGGATTCCCTAGCTCTACCTAATGGGCCAATCACAAGAGCTCGTGCAACAAAGCTACAAGTAACCTTGAATGGATTTGCTCAATAACAAATCACATTGGAGCTTCAAGATCATAATTATGCAACATGTGAGATTGAACTTGAAGAAGCACCAAAGCTTGTTATGGTGCTTGAGGCGTGCAAAGAGGCTGCCCGTTGATGCATTCTACATGATTCTATACTTAGACATTGATTCTATTAACTTAGGAAAATATTAGGAGAGGATGTTATTTTATTATGAACTAAGTATGGAGCTTGTGGAGAAGGTCCAGAGGCACCACAATTTGTCCTGTTTTGTTTAAATTCTTATTAGTTGAACTTAATTAATTTAGTGTAAGGCTCGGTTGGGTTTATTTTCCAGAAGTTGAGGCCAGCATTTTCCAGAGTTGGGCCAGCCCTAGATTAGTTAATGTTTAAGTCAGGCTTGTTTTAATTAGTTAGCTTGGACTTGTATTTAGTTAAGCCCATTTGGGCCACATTAGGTTTATGCCTGGGCTAGCTTAAGTTAATAGCTAAATTAGGTTTAGCTTAGGTTATTTATATTATGATGTAAGAGCTGCACGGTAGCCAACATTGAAATTTAATCAAAAACAAACGTTTTCTTTGTTCTTCAAGAACAACCGTGTTCTTCATCATTGTATGAACAGAACCGAAACATCCTTAGTAATTAAGATTGTGAGTTCTACAAGATTAATTGCGCCAAGAATTTTAGAGAATTTATAGAGATTGTTTTCAAGAGTACTTGAAGGTAAGTTTTTGGATTCTTGTATTTAAATTTTCCTTGGCTTTCTCTCTTTTCAAGAGTACTTAGGGGTTAAAGGGATATGACGGATTACTTCCGATGAAATTTGCATGCTTTCACACTAGATATTTCCTTGTTTGATTTTGCAAGAGTTACTGTTAATTAGCTGAAGGTCGTATTATTCTGGTATTAGAAGCACCTGTAGGTTGTGGGATTTCAATCTATACCTCGGGTTAGGGACTTAAAAAAAAAAAAAAAAACAAAAAGAAAAAGAAATTTGTGTTGAGAATTAATAGCTGCAAATATTTACATTTGAAAAAAAAAAAATTGTACATTACGTTTCTTACTGAGAATTTATATAGCTTAAGTCACTATATGCTTGTATCAAAGCACATGCGAAATTGATTTGTGACAAACCCAAATTGTGCCACTGAAGTGAATGAATATTTTAGCAATGCTATAGTTACATTCTGTATTCTTGGGAAAATTTTCTTTGAATACTAGCTTTGATAATATAGATTAATTAAGGTCCGCTTTGATAATTAGATTAATTAGGTCCATAGTTAATTTTGCTTTGTAGTGAATTAACTTCATTCATCTTGTCCAGAATTGTCTATTTGTTGATTCTTGTATTTTGCTATTTGTTGTGTGGAAATTTTGGATTTTGCTATTTGTTGTAGTTAGGAAATTTTGGATTTCGCACATTCAGGGAGAAGCACACCCTTGCCATATTTTAGCATGCCCGTGCTCGCCTCTGGAAGTCCAGGCGATTCTGCAGGCTGGAGAAGCACGCCCGTGCTAGCCTCTAGAAGTCTAAGCACGCCCGTGCTAAACATACCACTCCCGTGTTCACCTCTGGAAGTCCAAAACCTACCCGTGCCATTCCAGCACGCCCCTGCTTTGCCTCTTATCATTGCTAAAGTGTTATTTGCTTGTTCCTACACTTTAGTTTATTAAATTCTAGCAATACACCTTTCTTATTCTTGTACTGCCATTCAAAGCACATTCAAAAACGTTGTGATTTCTTATTAGAGTTTGTACATTATTGAGTTATATTCTTTGACATTCCTAACTTTGTCTGACTTTTGGTAAGCAACTTTTGGGATTCTGAACACTTTAAGTTTATTTGAAATTCTAGCAATTAACACCTTTCTATTCTTGATACTGCCCATTCAAAACGTTGTTGATTTCTTATTAGCAGTTATGTACTTTTATTTGGTTATATTTCTTTGACTTTCCTAACTTCTCATTGACTTTCTGTAGCAACTTTGGATTCTAAAGATGCCAAATTATTCAAGTTGAGAAAGAAGTGGATAACAGGACTGGAAGTGAAACCCACATATTGTGAAAAGCACAAAAATAAAGAGCAGAAACACAAGAAGGGAGTGCATAAAAAGCTGGAGGTTGAAACACCACATATTGGAAAAGCCAAATAAAAGAGAAGAAACACAAGAGGGCAGTGATAAACTAAACCATCCTTTAGATTTTGTGGTTTGCTATTTTTTTATTTTCAGGGGTTGTCTGATTCATCTAGAGGTAAGAATGACAGCCCTCTCAAGGCTTGAAGATCCAAAATGATACGGAATCAATGCATCACTCGTCAGGTGGATCGCGAAGGAGACGCATGTGTGAACGGACGAAGGAGATCCATTGGGATGCTGTCCTATTGGACCGATTACAAGGGAGCCGTTGCCAAGCGATTATGGGGCAGCCAAATATCCATTATTTGTTCAAGCCCAGAATCACACAAAGAGCTTCTAATGTTGTTGGTGGCTCTTTAAGTGGAGGAAAGCACGCTGCTACAGTAACGTGCTACAGGAACTCAGAAGCGCTACAGTGCTACAGTAACGCGCTACAGGATTCCTAGGCTTCTAATGTTGTTGGTGGCATGTGAAGTTGAAGCACTCCAATAAATTAGCTTGACTGCTACAGTGGAGGGAAGCACGCCTGCTACAATGCCCGCGCCAATTAGCTTGACTTGCTATAGTGACCGACTTGAAGGCTTGGAGTGACTTAGGCGTGTTTTGTGTGTTTTATGCTTTGTTAAACCTAGATTCCTTATTTAGTATAAATAACTTGTCTTCCATGTAAGGACGAAACTTTTGATAAATTGAAAAACTTCATTTGATCAAGCTTTGCTTGTTCCATTTACTTAGAGTGACAGTGAGAGATTGCTTCCTCTAATTGCATCAAGAATTTAAGGTAAACTTATCAATTAGTTTGTGGCGTTTATCTTGTTCTTTGCTTGATTATTGGTGTTACCGTTTCCTTATAAACGTGGGGTGCCATAGAGCATTTAATCTCGATTATTTCGATTATATTGGTAGTTCCGTATTCATTTATAAAAGGAGGGGTCCATAGAGGCGAAACTATTACATCTCAATCCTATTGATAAACGATCACGTTATTCATTTGGTATCAGAAGCCAAATTCAAAGTTTTGGGTGCAGTAAGTTCTGTATATCCTATAAGTTAGGAATTTTGAGGTCTTCTTTGTTACTGGATTCCATTGTGTTTGTGCTTGATTTCTTGTTTTTCATTGTAGATCTGGGAATTTTCTCTTTAGATCTTGCCTGGATCAGGTGTTTCTCCGTTAGATCCTCTGTAGATCTGGAATTTTCTCTGTTGGATCTGTGTGCATCTAATATTTTTCTTCCATTGGATTACTTAATTCTAAGAAGTTTACCGTTCTGGTCTGGAATCCTTCCTTGTGTGCTTAGTTCTTCATTCAAAAAAAAATTAAAAAAAAAAAAAAAAAAACGAACAAATCAATATGATTTACGTTATTAAATTTAAATAAAGTTATTAAAATAACACAAAATCTAGAAGATTGTTTCGTTATCTTGAATACATTGTTGCATAAAAAAAAAAAAAAAAAAAAAAAATCATTGTTAGGAACAACTAAATTAAATTACCTTTACCCAAATTTGATATTGGTCAGCGCGGACACAAAACACATTGATTGCGACAATTTAATTATTTTTTTTTTTTTTTGTATTTTATATAATTAGTGACTTATTTATGTAAATTTTTAAAGTTTGACTGGTTCAATTTTCTTGTGAAATGGAAGATTTACCTAGAAGCATAAACTAATGAAATTGATATTGATGGCGTGGTGAAAAAAAAAGATAACTTGCTACAGTAACTTGCTACATAATAAAAGATAACTTGCTATATAATAAAATAATTATTGAAATTAGGAAATTTCTTTTCTAGCTCTGCGGTGAAGGAAACAGAGCTTTAGCCAGGACAAAGAAGAATCTACTTCCTGGAAAAGTTAAACATAGGTCCATATTTGGTTTGCTTGTAGTGAACTAAATTCATACATTATATCCAGAATTCGTCTTTTAAAGTTTAATTCTATGTTTTGAGCTTTCTTTATGCCTCTATTACAATTAACATAAGGGTGTATTTGTATTGTACACTACACCTAAAATTAAAAATATAATCAAGTTAGTAACATCATTCTTGTCCTTATGTAACTAACCATCCATATATCGTTTTGAGATCTTCTTTCTAGAGTTTATGTGCTTACTTTGTTGTTAAGGTTGTTATTTCCTGGTGTGTTCTGTAAACGTGCTTTGAGATTTATTGGTGTGGCTTGAATTTCTGAAGTACAATTGGAGGATTTGCAAGGAGTGGGATTAAGGAGTGTAAACACGTGAGGGAGTGCTTTAATCACTAAAACTTCAAATCTTTTTCGTGTTTGTCTATTTTTGAGAATACTAACCATGAGCTGACAGGCAATCTGGAGAAGAAAGGGAGATCGGTAATGATGGAATTCCAAATTTAAAGAATACCCTCAATTGAAACATTTTCATTGGAAAGCAATTCCAAGGACAGTTTAGAACCTTCAATTAATCTATGATGCAAGACATGAAGGAGGAATTGCAAGAGATAAAAAGACTTCAACATTAGTCTTAATAACAACTAGAAACTTCGTCCACAAACTAGATTTCAAAGGACCTATG
Organism: Jatropha curcas; assembly: GCF_014843425.1. The sequence goes on from NW_023590794.1 coordinate 55,974, forward strand.
ATGATGAAGAAAGTGAAAAGAAGAGACCAATCGTAATTAAAAACTTGATAGGGACTATAGAGATCAATTAAAGATGATGGAGACTTGGGAGCAATCAAAATGAGGATCCCAGAATTCAATGGCAACAACAATGCTGAAGAATACCTTGAATGGGAGAGAAAGGTAGAACAAATCCTTGAATGCCATAATTATTCCCAGGAGAAGAAATCCCATCTTGCAGCTGTGGAGTTCAAAGGATATGCTATGTTTTGGTGGGAACAATTTCTACTAAAAAGAAGAAGTAGGGGGATGCGACCGGTACCACCATGGGAGATCATGAAGGAATTAATGCACCAACAGTTTGTCCCTGCTCATTACTTTAGGGATTTACACAACAAACTAGCAAGAATGGTGCAAGGAGGGAGGAGCGTGGAAGAGTACTATAAGGAGATGGACATGCAAGAAGCTAAGAATTGAGGCAGGAAGCGATGTCCAAATCAACCATGTCAACGGATTTCCTATGGAGGTCTAAATAGCGATATTGCTGATTGCTTTGGAGATGTAAAAATCACCATGTCACGATTCCTTGGAGGTCTAAATAGCTATATTGCTGATGCTTTGGAGATGTATCGCTATGATACACTAGAAGAGATGATAGATATGGCCATGAAGCTAGAAAGGCAGAACAAGGGAAAGTCTACCAACAAATATTCCAACAATACTTTGGAAACCAAATGGTCCAAAGGAGGAGAGAAGAGAGATTTCAAAGGTCCTAGTTTCCAAAGAACTGAATCAGTTTCGAAAGGTAAAGAGGTTGCCCAAACTACATTCAAAGGAAACAAAGGTACTTCTAACTCTATAAACCCTGCTAGAGATTAAATGCTTTAAGTGTTTAGGAAAAGGGCATATTGCATCTCAATGTCCTAATAAAAGGGTTATGATTGTTAGGGAAGATGGAAATGTTAATTCTGAATCCGAATGTAGTGATTGTGATAATATGCCTCATTTGCATGATGTTGATAATGATAATTCAGATGAGGATGAGCATAACTTGTTGTGATTCAGATGTGGAAGAACATAATGTATTATTTGCTGAACATGGAGAATCTCTAGTTGTTAGGTGAGTTTTGAATATGCATGTTAAGGAGGAGAGCCTTGAACAACGTGAAAACATATTTCACATTAGATGCTTGATACATGGAAAAGTGTGCATGCTTATTATTGATGAGGGTAGTTGCACTAATGTTGCTAGTGTGAGTATGGTGAGTAAGTTGAATTTGGAATGTCTTAAACATCCTAAACCTTACAGATTGCAATGGTTGAATGATTGTGGGGAGGTGAAGGTGACACGCTAGGTGCTTGTGCCATTCTCTATTGGATGGTGGATGGTTCACAAAGATGAGATTTTGACAGTGATGTAGATACCGATGGCAGGGGCAGGCCATCTATGTTGAAGGCCATGGCAAATATGAATCGAAAAAGGCACTACATGATAGGTTTCTTTCGAAAGGCACTACATGATGGGTTCTTTAACCGATACTCTTTGGTTCATAAGGGGAAGAAGGTGACTCTTGTTCCATTATCGCCTTAAGAAGTGTACACCGATCAGAAGAAAATACTTGAGAGAGAAAGAGAGACTTCAACTTTGAGGGAAAATGAGAGTGAGGCTTCCAGTTCAAGAGAACAAAAGAGTATTAAAAGAGAGGTTGAAAAGAAAGAGGCCACAAAAGATACCAAACAGATGGTTGGCCCAAAAGTGACTGAAACACCAAGAGGGGAGAGAAAGAAACACACTTTTTATGCGAGAGCGAAGCTGAGAGAGGGTTGAATGTGCCAGTAGCGCTTTGAGGCAACCCGTGTTGGCTTCTTTATAGATTGTCAAGCGAAATTTTCTGTTGTTCTAACGGCTGAGCCACTAAGTCCTTGATGTTTACCTCCGTGGTGTTGTGTTTCTATGGTTACAGGAATTCGAGCTGATGTGTTTTCCAGGAGAGCTCGCTTAGTGGATTGAGCCACCTTTTCGAGAGGGAATGAGAACATCGAGATTGATGTTCATCCGCGGCTCCACAGTTCCAAATCGACCAGCCTATAGAAGTAATCCGACGATACACAAGGCAGTTGCAGAAGGGCAAGTTGATTGAGCGTTATGCGAGAAGGATTGGTGCAGAAGCATGGGTCGCGTTGTGCCGTTCCAGTACTTTAAGTACCAAAAGAAGATGGTAACATGGCGAATGTTGCAGTTGGACTGCAGGGCGGTCAACAAGAGATCACTGTTTAAAGTATAGGACAGCCCGTAGTTCACTAGAACTGATGATATTGGTTAGATGGAATTGGTGTGGGGTCGGACTTACTTTAGCAGAAGATCCGAGTTTAATGAGGCGGTTTGATGCGATCAAATTCGGATTGCAACCGGTGATGAATTGGAAAACTGCCTTTCAAAACTAAGTATCGGTTGTATGAATGGTTAAGTTATTGCCTTTTGGATGCATTAAATGCACCATATACTTTCATGAGGCTTAATTGAAACCATGATATTACGTGCGTTTCTTAGGAAGAACTTTTGTAGTTGTGTACTTTGATGTGATATACTTGTTTGTATAGCCAAGTCTCTAATGATCGAATGTTGGGGCATGTTACCGGCTAGCATTTCACAAGCTTCTGAGACACCCCTGCCAACCCACATCTGTCATGCGCAAGTTCAAGAAACTGCACAATTTTCGTCAATCAGATAGACTTGTCGTTCTCTTCGGTTCTTCGCTTCGTCGACGCTGCGCACCGGGCCCCCTACCTACGCAGCGTGGATCGCACCGCGCACGCGGACACAGTGCCCAAAGCTACTCCAACGGAATGGCCCAATGCCGCAAACTCCAGCTTCGGGATGTACGAGAGTTGTGTTCCGGATCGGAAGTTTCGCGCATCCTCCTCCTACCCGACGGTTCTCGCTACCACGGACCTTTGCTCTTGCACAGGTGTGC
>NW_023590794.1:59427-74810 GCF_014843425.1 Jatropha curcas
ATAAGAAATGTATTTGCTACGATATATGCGAAAATTCAATGAATGGCAAAACAATCTTCCCAAGTTTCAAGTTCTTACCCACAATTGGTACGAAGCAATGTTCCTAAAGTTCTATTCACAACTTCAGTTTGGTCCATCTGTTTGTGGATGACAAAGTTTAGATAAAGCAATTTATTCCAAGCTCTCCCCATAAAACTCTCCAAAAGTGCTGAAAGGAACTTTGCAAATCTCTATCAGAAACATATAAAGTTGATACGGATCGGAATCAAAGAATGAGATATAAGTGCGCCTCTATTGCACCCAACGTTTTATAATGAAACGGAAACACCAATAATCGAGCAAAGAACAAGATTAAACGAGCAAAGAACAAGATAAACGCCACAATGAATTGACAAGTTTACCTTAATTCTTGATGCAATTAGAGGAAGCAATCTCTCACTATCACTCTAAGCAAAGGGAACAAGCAAAGCTTGAACAAATTGTGTTTTCAATATCTCAAAAATTGTGTTCTTACATGGAAGGCAAGTTATTTATACTAAAACAAGAAACTAGGCTCAATAAAGCATAAAACACACAAAACACGCCTAAGTCAGTGTTTGGCACGGCCGTGCTTCTTCTAATTTCCAAGTCAGAAGCTTGCACGGTCTGGGGCGTGCTAGTTGGCATGGGCGTGCTTCTTCAAAACTCACAAGTCAGTAGCTTGCACAGTCTGGGGCATGCTAGTTGGCACGGGCGTGCTTCTTCAAAACTCCAAGTCAGTAGCTTGCACGGTCTGGGGCGTGCTACTGGGCACGGGCGTGCTTCTCCAGTTCCTCACAACACTTGTTGAATGCAACATCAATGCAGTTCTTGGGGTTGGGTTATTTGGCTTGAACAAATAATGCATATGGCTTGCCCCATATCGCTTGGCACGGCTCCTTGTTAATCGGTCCAATAGAAGCCACCAATGGGATCTCCTTCGTCGTTCACCATGCCTCCTTGTGAATCCAGCGACGAGTGATGATGGATCCGTATCAATAGTTTCTTGGTACCCCAATGCAAATCTTACCACTTCTTAAAGTATAATTCAATGAATATTATTGCATCATCATGTTTTATGACAAGGAATGCAAATAAGCCATTCTTGCCTAAATCTATCAAACAAAACAAACTATGCTATATTTACCACGTTTAGTTCCTAGCAATCAATACAAAGTCCTAGATACAATCAATCCCAATCCAAGGAGAACTAGGAACAGGTAAAAGGCATGTATAATTCATGAGGCATAGACTTAGATTTGGCCTGTTTACAAGTAATACAAGAGTTACAAACCCTCTCTACATCTTTAATCATGTGAGGCCAATAAAATTGTTCATTTAACATATCATAAGTCTTATGTACCCCAAAGTGTCCCATCAATCCCCCACTATGAGATTCAAGCACAAGCAATTGACGCATAGAACATTTAGGCACACAAAGTTTGTTGTTCTTAAACAAATACCCATCATGTCTATAGAACTTATCAAATGCTCCATGCTCACATGCTAATGCTCCATGCTCACATGCCACATATACATTGCCAAAATCAGAATCATTCATATATAAGTCTTTAACATACTCAAATCCAAGTAATTTAGAACTAAGAGCAAAGAGCAGTAATTAGAGTATATCTCCTTGACAATGCATCGGCAATAACATTATCTTTTCCATGCTTGTGTTTAATCACATATGGAAATTGTTCAATAAATTCAACCCACTTACCATGCTTTTTATTGAGCTTACCTTGACCCTTCGAGTGTTTTAGGGCCTCATAGTCTGTATGGATGACAAACTCTTTAGGTAGTAAGTAGTGTTGCCAAACATTTAGAGTTCTTACCAAGGCATACAATTCTTTGTCATAGGTTGAATATTTGAGTTGTTGTTGCTCCATTCAACTTCTTACTAAAAAAGTAGGCAAATTTGGCTTCCTTTTCTTGCATTAGCGACAGCTCCAATTCCCACTCCAGAAGCAGTCACACTCAATCTCCAAAAGTATTCTCCAAAATTAGGCAAAGAAAGTATAGGTGCAGAAAGTTAACTTCCCTTTAAGGTGTCAAACCCTTTTGTTGCATCTTCTCCCCACTTGAACCCAACTTCCTTTTTTGATAATTTCTGTTAGTGGTGCTGCAATTGAAGAGAAGAAAATCTTTAACAACCTCTATAGAAGTTGCCAACCATGAAAGCTCCTAACTTCGGAAACTGATTTGGGAGTTGGCCACTCTTGATAGCTTTTAACTTTCTCCTCATCTACTTCAATAAACCCTTACTTCAATACCCTGTGCACTCACAATAAATCCAAGAAATACAAGTCTATCTATACAGAATGTGCATTTGTTAAGTTTAGCATACAATTGTTTAGACCTTAACGTTTGTAATACTATCCTAACATGATCAACATGATCATTAAGAGACTTGCTATAAATGAGTATATCATCAAAGTACACAACCACAAACTTTCCTAAGAAGGCACGTAATACATGGTTCATGAGCCTCATGAATGTACTCGGTGCATTAGATAATCCAAAAGGCATTACTAACCATTCATATAAACCATACTTAGTTTTAAAAGCAGTTTTCCATTCATCACCTGGTTGCATCCTAATCTGATGGTAACCACTCATTAAATCAATTAAAAGTTAAGTTGCCCCATGCAATTCATCTAAACATATCATCAAGGTCTAAAGGATAGGTGTCTATACTTATACAGTGATTTTGTTGACCGCTCTAACAATCAACACACATGGCCATGTTCCACCTTTTTAGGTACTAGAAGCACTGGGAAGGCCACACGGGGCTCATGCTTTCTCTTCACCAAAACCTTTCTCCAGTTAAGTTCATCAGTTCATCAACTTGCCTTTGCAACTCCTTTGTTTCCATTGGATTGCTTCTATAGGCAGGCCTATTTGGAATGGTGGATCCAGAAATAAAGTCAATTTGATGTTCTATTCCTCTTAAAGGTGGTAAACCACTAGGTAATTCACTAGGAAAGACATCATCAAATTCCTGCCACATAGAAACAAACATAGAAGGCAAACTATCAAGGTTAGCATTAGTTTCAGCAAATAAATTTCCTTGTACCTAAGAAGCAATATGGGCTTCTCCAAGGCAATGGCACACTTAACCTCTCTAACTCTTGCATAAAAAGTCTGTTTCTTTTTCTCTTCCTCTCTGTTTTTCACTCATAATTGGGCCATTAATTTGTTTTGTTATTTTTGTGGCCTCTTTCCCTTCATCCTTACTCTTTTCACTATTTTGTTCTCTCGATCTCAAAGTTTCACTCCCATGTTTCCTCAAGGCCGAAACCTTTCTCTCTCTCTTAAGTATTTTCTTTTGATCTTCGTATACTTCTTGAGGTGGTAATGGTACAAGAACCACCTTTTTACCCTTATGAGCTAAAGAATATCGATTGTGGAATCCATCATGAAGTGCTCTTCTATCATATTGCCATGGTCTTCCCAACAATAAATGGCCTGCTTGCATAGGTACTATATCTCACACAAAATTTCATCCTTTCATACCAATCCAATAGAAAATGGCACAAGTAACCTGTTTAGTCACTTCACTTGCCCCACAATCATTCAACCATTCAACCTATAAGGTTTAGATGCTTGAGACAAGTTCAAGTTCAGTTATGTTTACCATGGTTTACACTAGCAACATTAGTGCAAACTACCCCCATCAATAATAAGAGTACACCACTTTTCCCACTAATCAGAACATCTAGTGTTGAAATATATTTCTCACGTTGCTCAAAGCTTTTCTTCTTTAAAACATGCATTGTTCAAAGCACGTCCTAGGCAAAACCAAAGCTTCTCCATGTGCAGAAGTATCAAATTTTCTGAATTCATTTCATCATCCATTTATCATCAAGTAATTTAGGCATATCATCATAATTCACTACATTCAGATTCAGAAACTAATTATCCCCATCATCTTTAGCAATCATAACCCTTTATTAGGGACATTGAGGATTGCATTTAATGCCCTTTTCCCAAACATTTAAAGCCATTTAATTTCTCTAGAAGGTGTAGAGTTAGAAGTACCTTTGTTGCTTTTAAATGAGTTTGGACAGTTTCTTTTACCCTTTGAAAGTTGAAATCTATCCTTTGAAAGAACTTGTTGATACGGAATCCATTCATCACTCGTCGCTGGGATCGCAAGGAGGCATGGTGAACAACGAAGGAGATTCCATTGGTGCTTCCTATCGACCGATTACAAAGGAGCCGTGCCCAAGCGATATGGGGACAAGGCCATACATTATTTGTTCAAGCCCAAATAACACAAAGAAACTTCATGTTATTGCGCATTCAAAAACCAAAGTGTTGTGAAGAACTTGAAGCATTCCTAAGCTTCTAATGTTGTTGGTGGCATGTGAAGTTGAAGCACTCCATTAAATTTGGTTTGGATTGCTACAGTGGAGGAAGGCACGCCTGCTACAGTGGAGGAAACACGCCTGCTACAGTTGCCAGCCCAATCTAGCTTGACTGCTTGAAAAGTGGAGGAAAGCACGCCTGCTACAAGTGACATCGGACTTGAAGGCTTGGAGTACTTAGGCGTTGTTTTGTTTGTGTTTTATGCTGGTTAAACAAAAATAGTTTCTTATTTAGTATAAATAACTCCCCCTCCCCCCTCTACCCCCTCCCCTCCCCCCCACCCCCCCCCTTGTACAGTCTTTCCTTATTATTTCCATGTAAGGACAGGAACTTTTGATATATAAAACTTCATTTGTTCAAGCCTTTGCTTGTTCCGCCTTGCTTAGAGTGATAGTGAGAGATTGCTTCCTCTAATTGATCAAGAATTAAGGTAAACTTATCAACTCATTTGTGGCGTTTACTTTGTTCTTTGCTTGATTATTTGGTGTTACCGTTTCCTTATAAACGTGGGGTGCCATAGAGCGATTGATCTCGATTATTGGTTGTTTCGTTTCCATTATAAACGAGGGGTCATAGAGGCGACCTTATATCTCATTCTTGATTCGATCCGTAATCAACTTGAGCCTCTAAAATTCTTTCTTCTCACCCTTCCTTTAGGCCATTTAGAATCCTCAGTGTTGTTGGAATAACTTGTTGTTGTTGGATTCTCTCCTTTTTCTGTCTTTCAAGTTTCATGGCCATTATCTACCAATCTCCTGTCTTAAGCTTCATACCTTATAAGATCTCTTAAAGCAAATCAGCAATTCTTTATTGAGGACCTCCAAGGAATCGTGACATGGTGATTTGCCTCCTCCTCCTCAATCTTGGCTTAGCCATTGCAAGTCTCCATCTCCTGTAGTTATCTTCAACACTTCTTCCTCCTTTGCACCAGTCCTTGCTAATTTATTGTGTAAATCCCTAAATAGTGAGTAGGACAATTTTGTGCATCAATCTTCATAAATCTCCCATGGTTGTACAGGTCGCAATCCCATTTCTTCTTCTTTTTCAATATAATTGTTCCCACCAAAAACATGGCATACCTTGAATTCAACAAAAGCAGCAAGATGGGATTCTTTCTTGAGAATAGTTATGGCATCAAAAAATTTGTTTCTACTTTCTCTCCCATTCAAGATATTCTTAGCATCAGCATTGTTATTGCCTTTGAATTCTGGAATCCTCATTTTAATTGATCCCAAGTCCCCATCAAGTTTATTAGGATTGGTCTCTTCACTCTCTTCAATATCATGGTCTTGAAATCTGGTTTGTGGACGAGTTCTAGTTGTATTAGAGCTTTGTGAAGCTTTTATCTCTTACAACTCCTCCCTCATGTCTTGGACAAGATTATTAAAGGTTCTAAACTGTCCTTGAATTGCTTTCATGAAGAGTTTTAATTGAGCATCTTTAATTGGAATTCCATCATTACCATCACCAGATTTGCCAGTACTCATGGTTAGTTTTCAAAAGAAAACACAAGAAGATTTGAATTAATGGTAAGTCACTCCCTCAAGTGTTTACACTCTTTAATCACTCCTTGCAATTGCAATTCTTCCAATTGAAATTGTACTTCAGAATCTTAGGTCAACCAACCAACTCAAAAGCACGTTTAGAAAGATAACGTTTAGAATCAAGGAATAAAACTTAACAATGAAAAGCAAGCACAATTCTAGAATGAAGACTCAAAACGTGATGGATAGTAGCACAAGACTATGAATAATGCACTACTGTAATTATCAATTAGAGTGTAGTAAACAAGCAATCACACCCTAACAATGTAATAGAAGCAATAGAAAGCTCATACAAAAACAAAACTAGAATTTAAAATACAATATTAGGATATAATGTATGAATTTGGCTTACTTACAAAAGCAACCAAATATGGACCTAATTAGATTTCTACCCCAAAACAAAGCCAAAAGCAATCAAAATGAAAAACAAAGGAAAAACAATATTTTTAATTAAGGCCAGAAACGTGCACGGGCGATGCGTAAATAGAGCCTAGGTCCAACAACGTGGAAGTCAGAATCAGGGGTATGCTTGAGGTGAAAGCACGGCGTGCTGCCTTGTGTCCCTTTTCCAATGAAACCCCCAATTTAAGTAGGATTCTAGATTTTGAAAAGGATTGTAGCTAGATTTGCCTCAATCTCAAAAAGATATGGTTCAAAACTAATTTTTTTGTTATCTTATGCCACAAGTAGTTAGATTGATTATCACAAGATTATAGTGTGATAACTAAAAATCCCATTAAAATATGAGGTCAAATCCCGTGTGTGAAGGATTAGCGGAATAATCCCACCTAAATATGGTCAAAATCTCCTAAGGATTAGGAATAATCCACCAAAATATGGCCAAAATCCCCACAAAAATAAAGGTAAAATCCCGGTTGGAATTAGGACAAAATCCCTGGATTCAGGAAACAAAATCAAGATCCACACAAGAATTTCATGGTGGACGAAATTTTCTTTTCTATACTCTTTTTTTTTTTTTTTTTTTTTTTTTTTGCAACAAGATCTAGAGATCTAAACTTCCAGAATTGAAAACAAAGCACGGAAATTACTAAATTTTAATTGAAGCCAAAAAACGCAATTGAAACAACAAACAGAGAAAACAAACACAAAAAGAAATAAGATGAAGAAGAAAACAAACACAAAAACAAGAAGAATAAGAAAACAAATAAACACAAAACCCTAGAACTACGAATAAAATAAGAATTTACCTTAATCTTTGGCTCTTGATACCCAAACTGACGCGGAACCCAATGAGAAATAAATTTCATGAACTCAATGACAAGTTTGAAGAGATCAAAGATCTAGAATTAAATTCCCCTCTATGCCACCCAAAGCTTTAAAGAAGCAAGAACAACCAATAATAGAGTAAAAGAATAAGAATAAACGCCAAAAGAATTATAAAATAACCTGATTCTTGATGCAAATTAGAAGAATGCAATCTCACACCCTCTAAAAAACATGAACACGCCAAAGCATGAAGAAATAGTCTTTTAATTCATTGAATAATTGTTGAATAATTACAAAATAACAAGCTATTTATACTAATCTAAGAGGTCCAGATCCTTAAAGGATTCAGAGTTAGCTAAGGAGTAGGATTTAGCAAATCTAAACCAACTAAGGATAAGACTAATAAAATCATAACAACTTAACGATTTGGATATCTAATCCAAATCTACTAAAGATTGACTAAATCTAAACAAAATAAGGCTAATTAATCATGGGGGGTCGAAATATTGGAGGCCCAACCCATTAACAAAGCAAAAACTCAAAATAAGCTAACTAACTTAATGAGAGGCAGGGACAAGCACGGCCTGGGTGGGCCTGGGTGTGCTATTTGGCACGGGCGTGCTTCAATGTAGGAGTTCCCTCGTGAGAGTCAGAGGGAAGCACGGCCATGGTGTGCTATTTGGCACGGGGGTGCTTCAGAGTCAGAGGGAAGCACGGCCTGCACGGGGGTGCTTCAAGGTAGTTGTTTTCCTCAGCAAGTCAGACGAGGGCACGGCCTGAGGTGTGCCATCTAGCACGGGCGTGCTAACCAATTCATGTTCCCACTCAACATGTGCTTCTATTAATGTGAGAAACTTAGGTGTTCCTTCAAGTCTTCAAGTTCTTCCATTAGCACTTGTTGGAAAAGCAAGGTCATGGAGCTCTTTTGTTAACTTGTTCTTGAAAATATGTAAGGACATGAGCTTGCTCCATTCTTTCTTGCACGGCTTCTTGTAATTAGGTCCACTGGAAGTGCTAATGGATTGCCATTGTTGGGGTCCTTGTTCCCTTGAGCTCCATAGGTGTTGGTGGTAGTGGATCCGTATCAGGTTGTGTGTAGCGGGCCTCTAGCATAGGGCCTCTAGCCCATTTGTCCTGTTTTTGTTTAAATTCTTTTAGTGGACTTAATTAATTAGTGTAAGGCTGGTTGGGCTTATTTTCCAGAGTTGGGGCAGTCCTAAATTAGTTAATGTTTAAGTCAGGCTTGTTTTAATTAGTTAGCTTGGACTTGTATTTAATTAAGCCCATTTGGGCCTCATTAGGTTTAGGCCTGGGCTAACTTAAGTTAATAGCTAAGTTAGGGTTAGCTTAGGTTATTTATATTGTGTTGTAAGAGCTGCACGGTAGCCAAGCTTGAATTAATCAAAACCTTACGTTTTTTTCTTTGTTCTTCAAGAACAGACCGTGTTCTTCATCTTTGCATGAATAGAACCATATTTTCCTTAGTAATTAGGCTTGTGAGTTTTATAAGATTAATTGCGCCAAGAATTTCAGAGATGTTTTCAAGAGCTACTGAAAGCAAGTTTGTTTTCAAGAGTACTTGAAGGTAAGTTTTTGATTCTTGTTTTAAATTCCTTGCTTTCTCTCTTCAAGAGTACTTAGGGGTTAAAGGGATTGACGGATACTTCCGTGATTGCATGCTTTCCACTAGATTTTCCTTGTTGATTTGCAAGAGTACTTGTTAATTAGCTAAGGTCGTATTATCTGGTATTAGAGCACTGTGGTTGTGGATTTCAATCTATCCTAGGGTTAGGGACTTAAAAAAAAAAAAACAAAAAGAAAAAGAAATTTGTGAGAATTTAGCTGCAAATTTGCATTGAAAAAAAAAATTGTCATTCGTTTCTTACTTGAGAATTATATGCTAGTCAACTATATGCTTGTATCAAGCACTTGCGAATTGATTTGTGACAACCCAAAATTGTGCACTGAAGTGAATTGATATTTTAGCATTGCTATAGTTACATTCTGTTCTTGGGAAAATTTTCTTGAATACTAGCTTTGATAATTAGATTAATTAGGTCCATAGTTAATTTTGCTTTGTAGTGAATTTCATTCATCTTGTCCAAAATTTCTTATTTGTTGATTCTTGTATATTCTTTGCTATTTTGTGTTTTGGAACAATTAAGAGCTGTAGCTAGTTAGCGAAATATTGGATTCGCACATTTCTCGCACATTCAGGGAGAAGCACGCTCGTGCCATATTTTAGCACGCCCGTGCTCGCCTCTGGAAGTCCAGGCGATTCTACAGGCTGGGAGAAGCATGCCCGTGCTACCTCTATAATCAGCCTGTGCTTGCCTCTGGAAGTTCAGGCGATTCTGCAGGCTGGGAGAAGCACGCCCGCGCTACCTCTATAATCAGCCCGTGCTAGCCTCTGGAAGTCTAAGCACGCCTGTGCCAAACATAGCACGCCCGTGCTAGCCTCTGGAAGTCCAAAACTTGCCCGTGCCGTTCCAGCATGCCCATGCTTTGCCTCTTGTCATTGCTAAAAGTGTTATTTGCTTTTTCCTTCACTTTAGTTTATTAAATTCTAGCAATACACCTTTCTTATTCTTGTATTGCCATTCAAAACGTTGTGATTTCTTGTTAGAGTTTGTGCATTATTTGATTATATATTCTTTGCTTTCCTAACTTTCTCTTGTTGCAGCAACTTGGGACTGAAGTGCAATTATTCAAGTGGGAAAGAGTAGGTAAAAAGCTGGAGTGAACCCCATATATAGAGAAAAGCTAAATAAAGAGAGAAACACGTGAGGGGATGATAAACTAACCATTTCTTAGATTTGTGTTTGCTAATTTTTATTTCAGGATGTCTGATCATCTAGAGGGAAGAATGACCAGCCCTCTCAAGGTTGAAGACCCAAAACTACAAGCCTTTCTAGATTGCTTTCTCTGGAGAGATGGACGAATCCAACTAGGCTTATTGCGAGAGCTTTAATGACAGATTAGAGCTTCAAGAACAACAGACGGAAAGACATGACCACAATGCCACAAGGAGGGGTACAACAAGAGCTCGTCCTAGTACTACAACAGTTAGATTTCAAACTCTTGAAAATGAGGAGGTTGATAATCCTGATCATTACTTTAGGGATTTGAACAATAAGTTAGGAAGGGTGCAAGGAAGGAAAAGAGTGGATTACCTCAATAGATATTCAATCACAAAGGATGAGCGGAAGACCATTCTAACACCAGTTTGATCAGAAGAAGTGTATGTCGACCAATATAAAAAGCAAGGTATCCACATTTATAATGAAACGGGCTAACACCACATAATCGAGCCAAAGAAACAAGATTAAACGCCCACAAACGACGTTGATTAAGTTACCTTAATTCTTGATGCAATTAGGAGGAGGAAGCAATCTCTCACTATCACTCTATGCAAAGGAGAACAAGCAAAGCTTGAACAAATGAAGTTTTTCAATATCTCAAAGTTGTATTCTTACATGGAAGACAAGTTATTTATACTAAAATAAGAAAACTAGGCTCAATAAAGCACAAAACACATAAAACACGCCTAAGTCAGTGTCTTGCATGGTCTGGGGCATGCTAATTGGCACGGGCGTGCTTCTCCAAGCCTTCAAGTCAGAAAGTCACCGTAGCAAAGTCACTGTAGCGACTGTAGCACTCCAACTTCACATGCCACCAACAATATAAGAAGCCTAGGAATGCCTTCAAGTTCCTCACAACACTTGTTAAATGCCCGATCGTGATGCTCTTGTATGATTTGGACTTGAATATATAAGGATGATGCTCTTGTATGATTTGGACTTGAATATATAAGGACATGGCTGCCCCATATCTCTTTGCATGACTTCTTATAATTGCCCCTTTAGGAAGCACCAATGAATCTCCCATGTTATTCTCCATAGTCCCTTGAGCTCCATGGTCGAGTGTCGGTGGATCCGTATTAGCCACCTTTCAAAGGCCGAAACAATGTAGACGAGTACTTGGAATGGGGGAGGAAGGTTGAGATGATCTTTGAATGCAACAGGTATACTGAGGAGAAAAAGGTGAAGATTGCAGCCTTAGAATTTCAAGACTATGCTCTGTTTTGGTGGGATTAACTTAATTAGAGTCGAAGAAAAGTGGGAAGACGACCTATCCACAATTGGGAAGATATGAAGGAAGTAATGAGAAAACGTTTTCTTCCTGCTCATTATTTCAGGGAGTTGCATCAGAAGCTTCATAGACTCTCCTATAAATTTTGACGGGGATAGAGAATCTTATGAAGGAAGTATATGACTGTTGTTCTTCCTTTGCTGCAAATGATTATTAGATGCTTTAGCAATACATAATTGAAGCTAGTAACCATAATAGATACACTCAATACCAAAAGGAGTGTATCTTCTCTCGATAATTATCATAGGAGAGAACACTACTTATATATGAAGAATTATTGCTGTACGCCACATTAAGTATGTATAGCAGATGCTTTAGATATGCTACACATATCTGAAGTAGGTATAATGATTGGTAGTAAGTTAAAGCTGTATAATGGGAGCCTCAAGAAATAAGCTTTTCTTATATGGGATCTGGTGAACATTTAACTTAAAGATGAACATTGTAATGCGTGTGATTTTGTCAAACGCATCAGCACTAAAACTCAAAATGGGGAAGACCAGTAGATTAGAACAGTATGAATATTTTACATGTGGAACGGGGTGAGAGAAATTTTGTCGAAAGTATTACATTCGCACTGTGAATATAATGAATGTATAGATTGGAGAGGTGATCGCCAGTTATAAGGAGTTTAATATATAGGGATATGGAACATTTGTCTCAACCAATTCACATCTCTATTAAATTTTTAGGATAGCTATCGCCGTACAGCAGATTACCTAACCATAAAAAAGCTATAAGAGAATCGTTAGAGAGGTCACTGTAGTAATAGACCCGCTAGAGAGAAGAGGAGATGTATAAAAAATAATAGATTATGTCACAATAACTCGCTTATATTATGTAATTATAAAGATGTTGTCAAAATCTACATACGGCCTACACAAAAGGGGACAAAATTCCAGTGGTCTAAGGCAAAGTTCAACAGATGATTTTTTTTTTTAGTAAAAATTTTTTAAAAAGAGACTTCTTCTATTGCACAAATTGCAATTATATATAAATATCAAAAAAGTGGGAAGGAGAGAGTGTCTTGCACCGATAACTCACACACTATTTAGGAAACAAATAGAAGAGCACAGATTTCAAATGTTTTCATATACTGTTCTGAGGGAATGGGGGCAGCTATATGATCTTCGCTATCCAACACACATGAACAGCAACAGAGTCTAAATTTCAAGTGGACTCCAAAAAATTCGCACGAAAAGTGACAGCTGGCACAACCTTCCAAATATTCAACTAGTAATACTGACAGGACTCGTATAGAGGTGGGGCATTGCTCTAAGTTGGAGTGGTCCAATGAGTTCTTAACGATAGAGATGGCGCCTTTGGAGGCCACCTCGTGAGGCGCCACCAGTGAGTGGATCTGAAGCTGACGTTCCATAGATTAGTAATAAGTAAGTTAGTAATAATAATCTCAACCTGAGTATATGGGCAGCCACCAATTCAGCTTCTAGTCTTTCTTTCAATTATGCCTACTCGTGACAATTTATGCTCTCAATCTTATGTCTATAGGCATATGTGTCTTTCAATGGCAGAGCCATCTCTGAATCATAATAGGTGGACGGAAGAAACATAACGTTCTTGCAAGATAGAAACAGTTCATAAAAACACTTGTCTATAGGTAACTTAAATAAAGAAAGGGCACGTGCCTTTTCGGGAGGATTATTGGAATAGTGGCGAGAAGCGTTTGCACCTAAAAATGTAGCTAGTTTGGAGCAATGGTGCAGAAATTGGTTTGACATGTGTAACATGCACCCCACGGCCAATATAACAACGCTTTCAAATGGCCTAATATGATATGGGTTCCTGTGAGAAGTAAATAAGCAGGTGAAGGTGCCATTCTCCATTAGATGGTACAATGGACGAGGTCAATTGTGATGTAGTACCGTATGGCTAGTTGGGCATATTCTTCTAGGTCGCCCATGGCAATTCGATTAGGCGAGTCAGCATGATGGGTAACCAACCGGTTCTCCTTACCTATTTGGGTAAACATGTGGTCTACTAGCCTCCTTTGACACCAACCAAGAGGATCTATCTGGACCAAACGAAGGATAGAGGTGAGAGGCAGAATTGTTATTCAGGGGGAGGGTAAAAATAAAGAATAAAGAAAAAAGGAAAAAAAGAGGCAAGAGTGAAAAGAAACAATTGAATGCCCATTGGGTGAGTGAAACAAACAAGAGAGGGAAAGAAGAAACAAAACATGTATGTAAGGAGAGAGGGAGATCCGCATCCAGTGTTAGTGAGGTAGACAAATTTTCTAAAATGGAAAAAAAAATTTTTTCGGTTTAAAGGAAATTTTCCTTAAATTTGACTAACATTTCACTTCTTCTTTGCCTCCTAGTTTTTGTTTCTTTTGTTGCAGGAGTTTTCTGATGTGTTTCTTGATGAAATGGCCTAGCGGTTGCCCACCCTAAAGACGGCATTGAGATCAGATTGAACTTTGCTCGCCTGGGAGCTACAATTTCCCTAAAACAGGCCAACATATAGGAGCACCCCATGGAGACCTAAGGTAGTTGGCAGCGGCCAAGTTGATTGACCTGTTGTCCTAAAGGGATTTGTGAGGGAAAGTTATTGAGCCAATGTGCAGTTCCTGTATTACTTGGTGCCTAAGAAGGACGGTTTCTTGAGATGTTGTGGTGACTACCGAGCTGTCAACAAAATCATAGTTAAGTATCGCCATCCAATTCCTAGGTCCTAGATGATATGTTGGATGAAACTGCATGGTAGTAAAATACTTTTCGAAATTGACTTAATCAGTGGAATTCATCAAATTAGAATGAAGTTAGGTGATTGAATGGGAAAACTGCCTTTAAAGAACTAAATATGGTTTAATATGAGTGATGGTTATGCCATTTGGTTTAAGCTTAATGATCCAAAGTACTTTCATGAGATTAATGAACCATGTCTAACATGCTTTTTCGGCAAGTTTGTTGTGGTTTATTTTGATGAAATATAGCTGGATTTATAGCCAATCTATTGATGACGCATATTGAGCATCGTTTAGGTTAGTAATGATAACTTTGAGAACTGAAAAAGTTATATGCTAAGCTACAGAAATGCACTTTTTGCGTAGATAGGCTTGTTTTTTCTTGGTTTTTGTTGGTGAGTGCACAAGGAGATTGAAGTTGATGAGGAGAAGGTTAAAGTAATTCAAGAATGGCCAACTCCCAAATCTAATATCTGAGGTGAGGAGTTTTCCATGGCCTTGGCAAGCTTCTATCGAGGTTTGTGAAGGATTTCTCTACCAATAGGCAGTCCCACTCACAGAGGTAAGTAAGAAGGAAGTTGGGTTCAAAATGGGGAGAAGCGCAACAAGGGGCGTTTGGTACTGTTTTTAAAATCCATTCTTTGTTCTGCTCCGATTTTGTTTTTAGCCTTGACTTTGATAAAACATCTTGAGATTGAGCCGTAGAACGCTTCTGGTGTAGGTATTGGTGCCTGTGTTGATCAGGATAGAAAGCCTATTGCTTATTTCAGTGAGAAACTAATTGAGCGCAACTCAACTATTCAACCTATGACAAGGAGCTATAGTGCCCTAGTGAGAGCATTGGAGGTATGGCAAACATTACCCTTCTACCCAAAAGAATTTGTCATTACACACTGACCATTATGAGTCTTTAAAAGCACCTCAAGGGACAAGGTTAACGTTGAACAAGAGACATGGTAAAGTGGGGTTGAATTCAATTGAACAGTTTCCTTTTTGTGATTAAATACAAAGCAAGGGAAAGTGATTGCTTGCCCACTTCGTGGACTTTCCGGGCTTGGCTAGGTTTTTTTTTGTATGCTCCGAGGTCCCCGGGTCCTTTCTTATATTTGTGTGTGTGTATTTGAAGTAAAATTTCTATCCTTCGTAGCAGTGGCAATGAGCGACTGGAACGATGGTATGGTATTGGAAGTTTGTAATTGTGGTTGGTAGACAGGCTGTAGGGTTCGCTTATTATTATGTCCCACCTGTTCTTGCTCAGAAGGTCGGTTAATCAATTTGGGTGGCCTTGGCTCTCCACCTCGTAAGGAAACGAGGAGAATAGGTTCATTGTTCCTTTTGTTTAGTGCGGTTTCTAGCTTCCAAGT
>NW_023590795.1:0-114049 GCF_014843425.1 Jatropha curcas
GTTCTATGCCAGAACAAGTCGCGTGCCGGAAACTTCTATCATTTATTCTGGAAATTAGAACAGCTGCGTTCACGCAGCTGTTCTACTGAAGAACAGTCGTCGTGACAGAACTCCTAGACTAATGGTGATCGGAACTGTTCGTGTACTTATTTAAAATCCTCAGGCATATTGATATTTATATTCAAAGTACATAACATTAAGTACAAGTATATGAAAGACAAAAATAAACTGGAGTACACAAACAGGGCTCGGCGTCAACTGCAGGTGGTCGAGTCCAGATCAATGGGCTTTTTGGACATGAAACACGTACTGCGTCACGCAGGTAGTAGCTGCGTGACGCGGCTCGCTCTGGTCCATAAACTACCTTTCAAACTTACTCTTTTTAACGTGCTTCTTTTTGATCAAAAAAGTGGGAATGTAACACCACAACTCAGAAAACAGTCCAACCAGTTGGCAAAATTAACGTTTTAACGCATCAGAAATTCAACTAAATACTTATGAAAATGAAGATTTTGAGAAATAAAGGCTTAGAAATGAAAAAGAAAAGTTAGAAGCAGTATACCTAGCCCTCAGCATCTGAGGATTGCTGCACTGACAGATTAGTTTAGAAGACGTTGTTTGCACGATTCCAGAAATGTGATTGCAAACCTTTTTCACACACAGAAACCAAGGTGCTTTCACTCTTATTCTCTCTTTTCATTCTTATATTTAAATGGCTTATCGAATTATACAAACTCAATGGTATAATAGTTTGATATTCCTCAAGTTTATGGTACTCATTGAGTTCAGTGGGGAAAGAAGAAAATAGCAGAGTTATGTACCGAAAACTTAGTTTAAAGGCTTTAGGATTTTTAGAAGAAACAATGCAAGAAGAAAGTGCAAAAAAGTACCGTATTTGGTGTAAAATGTTGTATTTATATGGACTAGGCGCAACGGAGCATAGTCGCGTCAACGCAGCGCAGTAGCTGCGTAACGGCACCCCGTAAGCTGCGTGACGCGACTTACTTTTCGTAGCAATTGCCGCGTATCCATACAAGACAGTAGGAGGCCGTTACACGGGGGGCGCGCCAGACGAGCTGTCAGCAGCTGTTAAGAGTTGGCATGCACGCAACTAAAGAGTGCCGTCACGCAGGTAGTTTCAGCGCGCGTGACGGGCAACCTAATGCGGGTTAGGCTCCCTTTGGGCAGGTTGATTCGAGATTTTGGTTTAAACACTTCTGGTTGCAATCGTGATGCTTATCCGCTTATCCTCAATATCATCATCGAGTCGGGTGGAGGCATAAAATTACGCGTCAACATATAATGATATTAAGAGTTATGATTATTTAAGGAAATACATCTTATTAAATATTTTGCGTATATGAATGATTATATACAATTCCTTTGAAAGAAAGTGTTAAGATATGATTGCGTATAGTTGATGGATATTAGAAAGTGGCTTTTGTGGTAATGTTGTATTGGAATTGGGCAGTTTTGGGGATTCTGGAGCAAAATTGGGAAAGTGTGTATCTTTCTTTGTGTGGCATAGTTAATTTTTTAGCGGGAAACCTCTTGCGAAATTTTCGTAGGAATATTCTTTATAAATTATTTTTTGATAAAAAATAAAAGAAAATGTGAATTACTTGCCTACCTTATGAAAAATTTAACACTTCTAAAATTATGTGATCTAGCTTTAATGAAGTGATATAAGACGGTGCCTTCCGGCACCGATTGTGGCATCCGCCGTCTGGTTTCTCCGGATTGGCCGGTGGGTGTTACAGTTTTTTGGTATCCAGAGCATAGGTTTAGACGCGATTCTAGGACAATATGCATTTTGTAATGGAGCAGTTTACATCCAAATTTGGAGTAAATGACAATAAGTGATTTTAAAGTTTTAAATTACATGCCATTAGTCTGTTTGGAATCTCTCTCTGACTGCGAATACTGCTGGTCTTTGTAGGCTATTTAGTGATGTCCTTCAACACCTGGCCACGTGAGGAGGTTGGACAGTTATCGAACCCTCCAGAGGGTGCTATTTAAGACGGGCAGTAGGGCAGCCGTGTAGTTGCTGGAGTATTTGGGTTCTGAAGTAGCACGAGCTCGCTCGTAGGCGAAGGCTACTGCGGTCACTGTGGGGCCTAATCCGGGTGATTATGGTAGGCATAGCAAGTTGGTAGCTGCCATTGAAGGACAAGGCTTGCCGGGAGCTATTCCCTTAGGCTTCACAGTTGGCACCCAGCCCCTGTTCCAGTTCATTCCCACGGTAGCACGAGACTGAGGAAGTATTCGGAGTGAGGAATTTTAAATGCGGCTCGGCACGAGATAATTGAATCTCTGCTAATAAGAAATTACTCACTTGGGCTTCTCGAGGCTACAGAGAGGAATTTCTTGACGCACGATGCAGTGTCTCCTCGGCAATAGATTGATTTGTGATGTTTCTTGCTGAAGGAAGAGCTTACCTATGGTGGGAGTTACTGGTTAACGACAGGCGAGAGCCGAGGATGTTACTTGGGATTTCTTTCTCTCCTACTTTTTCGAGAGAAATGTGTGGGGAGTTATTACACGGCATCAGAGGATAGGCAGAGTTCCTTGGCTTAGGCAGGAACGGATGACTGTCTCCGAGTATGAGGCGGGAGTTTTCCTGCGATTGAGTAGGTAATGCTTCTAAGTTGGTCCTACTACGAGGCAGATCGGTGTAAGCGGTTTCGAAGGGGATTACCTAGATTGAGTATAAGGATGACTTGAACATCGCGCAGCCGACCACACCAGACATTAGCTGGTTTGGTGAAGGCTGCAGCAACGAGACTTGAATTATCGGCAATGAGAGACAGGCCAGAGGTCAGAGGATCCAGCAGAGCAGTCAGTATCAAACAAAGAAGATTTCACGAGTGCTAGCGTCTGGACACAGAACTTCAAGGGAATCCATTCTAGCTAGTAAGAGCATTGAGAGGCGACCGCAGATGGGGGTCAGACCGGGCCAGACAGTTGGCGGGGTAATATTTACGAGATCTAGCTCCTCCGGCTTCAAATTCTGTTGCTATGTGGATGGTGCTGCAGTGGTCAGGTCTACCATTGTTGCTAGCTCAGTGTTGGCAGGAGACATCGAGCGGTGTGTTAGGGTGACTACTACGTAGAGCTTGCTATATGATTGGATCCACTGAGCATATAATTAGAGATTGTCCCTATGACTTGAGACATCGGCAGCTCACCAGGGTGGGAGGCCAGCTCCCTATGTTCAGAGAAGGAGAGATAGAGGCCCGTAGTGAGGGGATAATGGTACTTAAGGAGTGAAGACACAGTTTCTGAAGACCTGTGGAGAGGACCAGCATGCTAGAGCACATACAGGCGAGCGGGCTTTATGCCAATCAGGACCAGGGAAGGCAGCAGGGGATGCAATCGCTGGAAAACCGTCATTGGGCAAAGTTACCTTCTCTTATCTTTGGGACACTTTTGTACTGTGCCTTTGATATGCATCTGGCCTCCAGCACATTCATAACTACAATATGCACATATACATGGGGTAGACTGGGTAGTATGGCATAGCGAGAACGACATAAGTTAGATGCAAACAGCACGTTGAAGGTTACTAAGCCCTTTGGATCAGAGGAAGTCAGTTGATCCAAACGAGTGTATAGAACGATTGCCTTTTAGTCATTCCCATCGAGTTAATGGTATTTCCTGGGGTGATTTGGATAGAGTTGCCGTTTTTTCGAGATAAATGAATGTGATTTGGTATGGATTGCTGTCTACACACATGGGGTCATTATTGATTGTAATAGAACCTTAAGAAAGAGAGGATTATTCAATATTGGGACAAGAGAAAAAAAAATACGAAGAAATATATAATTAAAAAAGACTCCAGAACTTCATCTGGGGAGGAGATTGTAGTTGTGGGTGAGAGGTCGGACTTACCTCGATTCTACGTATTGATCTGCTGGTCTACTATGAGAAGACTGATCCCATGCAGTGGTTGTGAGGCCTACTTAGCCTGTGTACTTGCTCCAGGAGTCAGAATCTCCTAGTGTCCATGATATAGCCCACAGTATGTGATTTCCGGATGTGTTTTTCCCAAAGGAGTTGCCTGGTTTTACGCTCCTGTAGCAAGAGAGGTTGATTTGGTAATTGAAGGTTATTGCCATGGTACTCACGTTGTGAGACACCGATCATCCATTGCTGTTCTGATTATGGATTAGGCGGCGGCTGCTGGTGAAGAGTTAAAGATACAGAATTCAGGAGTTGCTGTGATAAGGGTTTTTAATTCGTCTATGGTCGTAATCTCCTGGAGTGCTCCAAGTAATTGTTTGTAAAAGAGAAGGATGGCTCCACTTAGATTGTTATTGATTAATAGACAACTTAACAAAGTTACTGTGAAGAACTCAGTAAATTCAATTGCCATCGGATCAAGATGATTATGTTGATGACAAGTTGAGAGGGCTAGTGTATTTCTCAAAGATAGATCTGAGTCAGGTTAATCATCACCGCTACAGGGTGAAAGGGATCAAATGTACGCTTAAGACTGCTTTCAGGACCCGCACTAACGACAACTATGAGTTTTTAGTGATGCCAATTAATAATGCAGCTCACCTTTATGGACCTGCCTGATTAAACCGGATCCTACATGCTTA
The DNA here is from genome assembly GCF_014843425.1 of Jatropha curcas. The sequence goes on from NW_023590795.1 coordinate 4,605, forward strand.
TTGGATCACTTCGTGGTGGTTTTTATTGATGATCATTTTGGTGTACTCTCCGACTAGAGAGGATCATGATCATCACCTTACGAAGCAGTTCTGGCAGACCTTGAGAGACCGACAGTTTTATGCCCAGCTTAGTAAGTGTGAACTTTTGGGTTGACTGAGATTGGCTTTCTTAAAGGCATGTTGTTTCTGCAGAGGGTATTGCGGGTGGACCCGAAGAAGATGAGGCAGTGCTTGATTGGAAGCACCCACCTACGAATGTGCAAGCTAAGAGATTGGCAGTTTTTAGGTTTGGCTAGATAATTAAGGAAGGTTTTCAAGGGTTTTTCTCTATTGCAGCCCCTTTTTGACTAGACTTCTCGTAAGGGATGTCCCGTTTTTGAAGTTGGACGATAGATGCCAGAGGTAGCTTGAGAAGCTTAAGGCGATGCTTTACTGAGGCTCCAGTTTTGGACCCAGCCTAGCTCCAGGCAGACCATATGAAATGTTATAGTGAGTGCTTCGCATAAATGGTTGGGTTGTGTGCTTATGCAGGAGGGCAGCGGGATTGCTTCATGGATTCCGACAGCTTAAGCCACATGAGAAAAACTCCCTACTCATCGAATTTGGGAGTTAGCAGCTATTGTGTTTGCCTTGAAGATTTGGAAGAACATTATTGTATGGTGAGAAAATTGCACTTCGTATATCGGATCATAAAGGAGCTTAAGTATCTGCTTACGTAGAGAGAGGCTTAACCTGTGAGGCAGCGCAAGATCGGTTAGAGCTACTCTAAGGACTAATGAGTTCACTATTGATACCACGCACCACCAACCTGACCCGGGTAGAGCCTAATGTAGTGGGCAGATGCACTCAGCTAGAAAGGCATTCGTTGCTCTTCGTGCTATGGAAAATGCAAGCTTATCTGTGACTAGAGATGGTGGCTCTTGTAGCAGAGCTTATGGGAAACCTAGCCATTGCAAGATTAGAGATGCACAGCAGGTGATGAGGCTATGCCTTGTGGAAAAGGCTAGTCAGAGAGGGTAAGAAGAAGGGATTTTGAAATTAGAGATGACGTGCTTACTTTGGGGATCGGATTTGTGGGTGCTAAAATTTCAGAGTTGAGAAAGAGTATCTTAAGGAAGTCAATAGTAGTCCCTACTGGCTATAATCCGGCAGTAATAAGTAGTAATCATGATTTGAAATCACAGTATTGGTGGCTGGCGATGAACGAGGGATATCATGAGAGTATGTGTCGAGGTGTTTGACATGCCAGCAAGTGAAAAGCAGAGCATCAGTTCCCTTCTGGGTTTGTTACACCTACTGTCTATTCCGGAGTGGAAATGGGCATAAGGATGTACCAATGGATTTTGTGATTGGGGTTGCCTCCTAGCAACCTAGGAAAGAAAGATGTCTGTTAATGGTATAGTTGAAATAGACTAACTAAGTCGGCACACTTGTCTTCTTGTTAGGACTGTGGAAACCTTTTTTCCATTGGAGCAGGTATGCAAGAGCTTTATAATAGATCGAGATAGTGAGATTACATGGGGTTCCTTCTTCCATCATTTCAAGATACGAGATCCGAGATTTACTTCTAGATTTGGAAGAAGCTCCGCATGAGGCTTTGGGTACTAAACTGATTTTAGTACAGCTTTTCATCCTCAGGACAGAATGGTCAGTGCAGAGCAGCGGGTTTATTTCAGATTTTAGCAGGATTATGCTAAGAGCCTTGGCATCAATTGAGTTTGAGGGTAAGTTGGAGAAGTACATCCGATTGCGAGAATTTGCCTCACAATAACAGTTACAGTCGAGCATCTCAGATGGCTCCCTTGAAGGGCACTATATGGGCAGGAGATGTAGGACTCCACTATAATTGTCAGAGTTTGAGTGAGGGTAAGATTATAGGGTCCAGATTTGATTTGAGACACAAGAGGATGTAAGGTTTAGAATTAATCAAGAGATAGATGGAAAGCAGCTTAGATCGGTCAAAAGTCCTATGCCGATTGAAGAGGAGGGATATAGAGTATGCAAGTGGGTATAAGGTTTTCCTAAGGTATCTCCGTGGAAAAGATATTGCAATTTGGAAGAAAGGGTAAGCTTAGTCCTAAGGTTCAATTTGTCAATATGAGCATCATTGAGCGTGTGGTCCATTAAGCCATAGACTAGCTTTACCACCAGACCTGGATAGGAATACAATAATGTTTTTTCTCAACGTGTCTCATGTTGAGGCAGGTAAATCGGTCCAACCCATCACATGTATATGAGTGGGAATCTGTGACTAGGAGAGCCCGATTTAAACTTATGTCAGGAAGAACCAGTGAGGATACTTGCTAGGGAAATCAATAGGAGACTAAAGAATAAGAGAAATTCATTTGGTAACAAGGTCCTTTGGAGCAAACCATAAGCACCGAGGAAAGCTAACATGGGAAACTTAAGATATATGAGACAGTAGTAATCCCTCCAAGTTGTTTACACCAGGAAATTCGAGGACGAATTTTCTTTAAGGGGGGGAGAAACTGTAACTAGATTGATTTTCTTTAGTGTCAGTAATAGTGATTTAACCGTCTGTGAAATAGTACATCGGTGCCAGGGACATTGGGTAATTTATTTTAAGCCCGAAAAAATTACTAGGCCATATTTTAATATTTTATTTACTATTTTGGCAGCATGTTTGCATGATTTAGGCGGGTAGAAAAATCTTCATGAATATTATTGGAGAGTTTATGTATTGAAAAAGGCATAATAATTGCTATGGTGGTATATTAAGAAATAAATGAGGAAATTATTTTAGTGGAGTTAAATTTAACTAATTGGTGGAGTTTAAATAAGAAGTTAGAAGAGAATTATTGACGGAATATTTAGACCATTGGATGAGATTACCTTAGGAATTGATCTTACCACACATTCTGGCATGAAATTTGGAACAGTCAAATTTGACACTGGTAATGGCAACTTGAAAGTAACACCTGACATGCTCACGCATAAGTAACACACGTATTTTGATGATGGTCCATTCTGTTCATATTCTCATAGCCAATTTCCAATCTCCTTCCTGTCTCTTTCAATTTTCTCTCATTTTTCTTACCTCCAAATTTAACCAACCAACTACCTAATTAAACCAATAGAAATACTGACTTAATTCTTAAGAATTAAGTAGCTCAGGAAGAAGTTGAGATTTGGTGATTAAAAGGCAAAGAGAAGTGAAGTTACCATTTGAAGCAAGTAAGCTTGTGGTTTTTGAGTTTGTATTGTTAAGTAGAATTTATGGTTAGACATGTTTTGATGCATTAAAATCATGCTCCATCGCAACTATTTCTTTTGTCAAGTTTTGCTTTTTAATGGTGATTACATCATACTTTGAAGAGGTTGGAAGAACCCATCCTCAAAGGGTCAAAGAGAAAGCCAAGGAGTAAGGCTCCAAGCTTATGCAAGCTTGTTATAGGTTAGTATGCACTATTCTTTAACTTGTTTAATTTGTTTTTACATGGTTAAGGTTTTTCAATGGAATTTTGGGGGGGAGGCTTTTGGGTATGTTTTGGGTTAACTTCCTGAAATTTAAATGTTTAGAGTAATGTTCTGGCCGTGGATTCGTAAGCGCTCATTTTCGACCGCCTGTTAATAACTTCAGCAGATTTGTTCTGGCTTCCTCAATGAAAAGTTGTAGCTTATTTCTTTCTCAAGCTTTCCAAAACAATATTATTATATGTCTAATTCCAATACTTGTAAGCCTCAACTACTTATGATTTAAATACCAAAACTGGGTTCTGTTATGGGTGTCTTAAACCTGTAAAGTCCGAAATTAATTGGTTCCAATATTTGGACCACTTCAAATGGAACAATAACGTTACGCTTAATGTTCTTCATAAAATTTTGTATGCTTTACTACTTCTTATCTTAATCTTTCCAACCCGTGCGTAAAAATTGTAGCTTTAGCTTCTATCTTTCAACCCATTCCTCTTTTGTCAATTTGGAGATACTAAGCTCAACTTATGGCTGAAACACCCAAATGACTATGGTTGTGAACAGGCTAACATGCATCACTAAATGAGGTGCCCATTTTGACAACCTAATAAATGAAGATTAGGTTCCTGAGTTCTTCAAAAAGTTGTTCGCCCTGTGTCTTAGACTTCTCACTCGTTCTAACAGATTTGGGTTTCATTTGAGTGTTTGGTTAAAGTGACGGAATTCAAAAACATTGGACTTCGGTTCTGCTGAATCAGGTTTGAATCTGTTGGTGATGTGTTCCTAGATTTTGTTTTCTATTTACCATTTGATCTGGCCTGACTGTACCCTTCTGAAACATTTGGTATCATTTCTGTCTTAGCAGCTTTCTCATGAACTAATTTCATTCATTTTGGAGACGCGCATACTCAATTAAAAAATTTAATGGTATGCGATGTTTAAAAACCCAGGCAGAAGATCAAGTTTATGAAATGCCTAAAAAGTTCTTGATTTTAAGTACTGTTATACTATATTAGTATATAATATATCTATAAGTGTTTGGGGTAAGAAATTTTTGAACTGATGAAGTTACTAAGAATGAAGAGGTTTTTGGATTAAGGAACTTATGTGCTCTTTGTGAAAGAATGATTTTTGATTTGGGCTCTACTATGCATGATTGAAAGACGTGAGTATGATGAAGATGATTTTTGGGTTATTGTGAAGCTAATGATCAGTATGCTAGCGTTATCAGCCCTTATAAATAGGCGTACGCGCTTATTTTGTGTGATGGTGTGGTGGTTCCATAGGCCCATCGCTTGTGTGATGGGGGGGTCGCTTTCAATAGGCCAGGCGGTGATAGCTTTCATAGTGCCAGCACGGCGATGCTTTCATAAGGCCACGAGTATTGGTGAATGGAGGTGGCGCTAAGACATAGGCCGACGATCAAATCGTTTATGTTCAATTCTGGCATGAGTACGAAACTTTTTAACGAAAAATGAAATTTTATTGTTACTATAAACGAATGAAGACATATTTGTATTTATACTCTTCGCATTGCTTTCAAAGTATTTTAATTAAATGAATACGATTTCGGTATTTATTTGGCTATTCTTATTAATTTAATTGTTGGTTATTTAGCACCACTAAGTCTTCCACTCAGCCCGTTGATTTTATCACGCGCAGGTTAGGAGCGGAGGGTGTTCTTCAAGACTAGAGGAGTAGCATCAGAGTAGATATTACATTTTGGGTAGGATATTTTGTAAATGGTGATTTTTGGCATGTATATAAATATTGTGTTGTGAAGGTTGGCTATAATAAGTTTATAATGTATTAAGAGTTATGATTATTTAAGGAAATAACATCTTATTATATTTTTGGTGTATGATGATTATATATTCCTTGAAAATCCTTGAAAAGAATGTGTTTAGAATATTATGAGTATATTGATGGATATTTAGAAGTGCTTGAGATATGTTGTGTTGAATTGGAGTTTTGGGGTTTGGAGAAAATTAAAAGTGTGTAAATTTTCTTTGTATGGCAAGTTAATTTTTAGGGGAAACCCTTGTAAAATTTTCGTAGGGGGAAACTCTTGCGAAATTTTCGTAGGAATTTCCTTATAAATTATTTTTGTAAAAATAAAACAAAAATAAAAGAAAATGTGAATTACTTGCCTCCTTATAAAAATTTAACCACTTTTAATTTGTGATCTAGCTTTAATAAGTGATATAAGACGATGCTCCGGCACCGATTGTGGCATCCGCCATCTGGTTCTCCGTGATTGGCCGATGGTGTTACAGTCTCGACCTTCAATGCTCCATGTGAACTCAATTTAAGTTTGATTTTAGTGTACTTGTGTTCGTTTTTCTCTTTCATTTAAGGCAAATTATGGCTTAAACAAGTTAAGCAATTTACAATTTTGCAAAAAATATTTGATAATTTTGTGTTTTTCTATTAGTTAGTTTGTCAAACTATTTTAAAGATCCATATCTTGCCATTTAAAATGCTGGTATGTGGAGACTGGATTTTTCAATTCAAGTTTAGTAAGATGGAAGGATGATCAATATATATATATATATAAAGCAAGCATTTTTTTCGTTAGAAAGTTGACATGTGGCATATTCACTTGGCAATTTAATTTGACATATGGTATATTCCTCTAATTAGGCTTTCACTTGCAATAGTTTGATTTGATTATTTAATGTATTAATGTATCGGCTTGGTTTGGATTTATTTTGAATTAGTGTTTAGTTTGGTTTGATTTGATTTTTCAATGAATTTTCAATGTATTGATGTATATGTTTTAGTTTGAATTTATTTTGGAGTCTCTGTTTTTAATTTGATTTGATTTGATTAGTTTTAATGTATTAATGTATTGGTTTTGTTTTTGGATTTATTTTGAATTAATATTTTTTGATTTGATTTGTTTGATTATTTAATGTATTAATGTATCGGCTTGGTTTGGATTTATTTTGAATTAGTGTTTAGTTTGGTTTGATTTGATTTTTCAATGTATTGATGTATTGGTTTAGTTTGAATTTATTTTGAGTCTCTGTTTTTAATTTGATTTGATTTGATTATTTAATGTATTAATGTATTGGTTTTGTTTGGATTTATTTTGAATTAATATTTTTGATTTGATTTGGTTTGGTTTGGTTTGGTTATTTAATGTATAATGGTTTTAAGTAATTATTATTAATTATTACTTTTTAAAAAAATGATAAAGTTTAATAACAATGAATTATTCAATTAATTATTAATGTATTACTTTATAATAAATATTTACTCTCAAATTTGCGAAGTAACAAACGTTTCCTTTAACAACCATTAATGTATTTTTAACGTTCCTTATCTAAACGTTTCCATTTATTTATTTTTCTTAAATGGTGTAGTAATGCATTTTTTTTTAATTTTAAATTGTTTAATCTCAAAAAACACTTTAACTTTTTTAGAAATATTATATAAGTTATGTCACTATATTTTTCTATATTTTTCACAGAGGTATATTGATCCCTGCTTTTAAATATATCATTTGTTTTTTTAAAAGTTCAAAATTTTCTACATTTCAATTATTTCCACTGATGGAATTACTAGTAATATCAATAAAAATGGGAATAATGCTCTATTGATCTCTTAAATTTTATAGCTATATAATTTTTTTAAATTGAGTTCTTAACTAATTTTTAATTGAAATATTCAACCAGAAAACCAATTATATTCACTTTTTACTTTAAAAAAAAAGGTGCATTGACTAAATAACTTAGCGAAAATTAGATAACATATTTTATTTATTTTTGTTATATGCTTCTCATGTTTTGATTAGCCGAAAAACATTATAATTAGTATGTTTAATTGAAAATTTCTTTTAAAATTGATTCAAAAATTTAATTTTAAATAAAAATTTATATCCGAATAAGTACATAATAAATCAAATTGAACATGATTATCTAATATATTCAGTCAAATTAGTTTTTTTTTTAATTTATAATTGAGGGAGAGATCCGAATCCATATTTATTATTATAGCATAACCACTTGTCATTAGATGATAGTTTGATGAAATCTAGTCGGGGAAATAATAGTAATTTTTTTTGATATAATGTCATTTTATTAAGAGGGGAGATGGATGACAAACGGTCGCGCTTTTATCTGTGTCGTTATCAGGCAAACTTTATCTTCTACCTCCAGCGAACTGTGAACTCTCTTTCTGTAGAAAGTGGAGAGAGGTATTCAAGACCTCAAAAGTTCACTCAGTTTATGACTGAAGGAGCTCCAAAGAAAAAATGCCTTTCCAAACGGCAACCATATTATCTCCACCTCTGCAAAACCATCATCTCTTCTCTCTTTCTCATTCTCCTACTCTCCTCTCACTGGGGTCTTTTAAGTGTAGTCCCTACAAGAATTCTTCTCAGGTGAATTGCATTTTTTTTTGTTTGTTCTATTAATTTTTATTATTGAGTCATCAAAGTTACATCATTTTTGCCCAATCTCGTTGTTTTGTTGCATCTATTATGAATTTGATGATGTGAGAGTTTTGGATAATTTTTATGGAGAAGAATATAAAATCATGGGTTGTTCATGTTTCTGTTATTGTCATGGTTGGCTTTTTTACTTGGTTTCTTTATATGAAAGGATTGGGGATGGAAGAAGGATAGGGACTGGAAAACATAGTGTTCTGGAATGGGTATTTTGTAGAATTTTATAATTTTAGCGGGAAAAAAAGAGCATGGCTTCTTGATTCATATAGCTTTCAACAACTTGTTATGTATTCCCATGACAATAGCATCACGAAATTTTATTTCTTGTTTTATTGACATGATAAAAATGGTGATTTGAGGATATTAAGTTTTCACCAAAGGTTAAACATTGCCATTAATGTTGCTGTTGCTCTTGAATATCTTCATCACCATTGCCATAAGCCTTTTGTGCATTTTGATTTAAAGCCGAGCAACATTCTTCTTGACAATGACACGACTGCTCATGTAAGTGATTTTGGATTAGCAAAGTTCATTGCAGAAACTATGAATTGGTCTCATCCAAATCAAAGCAGTTCTATTGTACTAAAGGGAACTATAGGTTATGCAGCATCAGGTAACTCTAATTGGTGTTTTACTTGTGATAATATTGGAAGAAAGAAGGAAAGATTCCAATTATTTACATCTAATAGTTATTCTCAAAATTCGAGTGCTGCAGAATATGGCAGTTAACTTGTTACCTTGTTTGAATATGGCAGATCTCAATTACTTGGTTGAATCAATGTTTTATTTCTTGTTACCTTGTTTATAGTTGCTTGTTTTTTATTGACATGAACAATTCCCTCAAACATGGTTTCTGAAAAAAGCAGTTAACTTGAATTTGGAGAGCAGATATTGAAGATGTCCCGATGGACAAGTTTCTTTTGAAGAATTCAATTGTCTGGTCGATTGAAGGAACTAGAAAAATTGGAAGTGCCTTTAACTATTCACTGACAGTACACAAAATGACAGTCATTCTCCATATGGCTAATGTGTTTGTGGAAAAGATTAGGTAGACTAAAGGATAACCACTGGAACTAATTATGAATATTTAAATTAAGGGATGACAATCTTACTTCTTGTGTAATATAACATAAATATTATCCTTTTAAATTGAGAGGGATGGCTGAGTGGATGAATGTGTTGGATTTCAACATAGATATATGATAACCAATAGAATTCTTAACATTTTATAGACTTCAATTTATACTAAGTTCGAGCAAGTAATCAAATAAATTTCTGCACATTTCCAATTAAATGAAGTTAAACTAGCAATTAAGCTTAAAGATAACTAGTAGTATGATAAACCATTGCTTTGGAACTGTGAACCATAACACCAGGAAAATTTTCAGGAAATGTCCTCTGCAACTCCATCTGTGATTGAACTGTTGGAAGACTTTAAGGAGATGGCCTCTGTAACTCCATCTGTGATGGAACTGGAACAGCAGATTGGCACCACCCTCTTTCTCTTCCTTCTCCTTATATGTCGATAATGAGAATGAAGCTTTATAGCATTGAACTATAATTGGTTTACCCTGTCCTCCAATGACCAATAAAGAAAAATAAGATACCTGTCATGCTTGATATTCAGCTTCAATGTGGATCTGTGGATTATCTGCTTGACATAAATTAAGAAAAATAGAACCCATCAATAGAAGGCCTTAGCTTTTTCTTCCTAATGGTTGTTGTGGCCCATCTTACTAGTTAGTTCTTGAATCACATTTTTCCTCTTTTATGAAGAGGCCTTTTGTCCTTCCTCATTGTCCTCATTGCAGGGGTTCAAACTCAAGCTCTGCAAGTTGATATTCCAAGTCTTTATGTCAGTTTATAATGAACAATGTTTCATCTTATTTTTGAAAGAAATATTAAATAAAATAAAGTGAAAGTGAAGATCATGAACATATTTTTGTTTTCATTTTGCTCTTACCTTTATATTTGTATGCTGGTAAAATTTCTAAGTTATGTTAGTCTAGAACAAGTTAAAAGAAAGAGACAATGAGAACTTTATTTGTTTCTCCTATTTGAATACTTTTTTCCTTGAACATGTACTGTTCATTCAAGGTAAAATATTTTTTTGTAAAATCCATTATTTTAGATTCCATCAATTCAAAGTTTTAAACTATAAGCATTTTTCTTTAAAACAAAGGTTGAATTAATAATTTAGATCAAACAATTAGTTGGGCATTTTAATTGATTGTGTTTGTATCTTGTTGGAGCAAGGCTTTTGTTATTATGTCTGACCGCTGCTTACAAAAAGATAGGATAGGAGGATTTCAGGCAAGCTGCCAAGCAACTCTATACAGCGAAAGCCACTGTATCTTTCCGAGCGCATCTCTTTCCATTTCAACTGTCAGGCATTTAAGAAAGAAGAAAAGGGGAACAAAAGCAATAAACACATATAAAGTACAAACCACTGGTTCTGTAGCTTCTTTTTGTTCTTCTGCGGCTTTTGATCAAACAGCTGGTGGGCCACTGTTGCCTGTAAGTGAAATATGCAGAAATAGTAAAGAGAAGAGCACAAGTAAGAAAAGGGTATTTTTTTTGGATGCCAATCCACTTTGTTATGCTGGAAGCACACCAAGCTTGGAATCATTTGGTTGCTGGATTTCTCTTTTCTTCTCTCAAGTCAGCCTCAGTGACCCTGTTATTGCTGTAAGTTCTTTCTCCATATTTGAGATTTTACTATAGCGAATTTAATTCAATTAGATTGGTTGATTTGAATTTTTGTTGCTGGATTGGTAAATTCTTATTCATGTGGTCTAACGTCAAGATTTTGTCCTGGCCATTTACAAGTAGAGGAAAGCATGCTATTGACTGAAACTGTTTAAGCTAAATTAACGATAATTGATTTTTTGTTTTTAACACCATGAGCAAATGTTATAGGTATTGTAGTTCTTTGGCATTGGTCATGTAAAATGGTTATATATTCTTGCTCTTGGAAGATGAGAACTAGATGCCTACAAGTAAATTAGTATATTAAGTGCAATAAGAAAATTATATCTTATAGGAGAATGATCCCAACAAGGAACACCATCAAAAAGTTACAAGGTAGTAACTAAGGCACTAGCTGAGCAGATAAACAATATAGTCAGCAAGATGTGAAGCCGTGAACCAGTTTCTTGAATTTTTTTTACATGCAGTATTTGTACCGGATGATGTGGTTTCTAGTTCACTTTTCTAATATCGCATCCATAAAGTAAATAGCATTAGAATTTTTTTTCCTTATTAATGAAAAACTCGACCAAATATGAAAGCTATAGATTGGACATTGCTTGAAATTTGTCATGTGGACGATTAGTCACCATGGTTGCTCACCGCTTCCCTTTTCATTCTTTTCCTCTCTTTTAATGACCTGCTAGATCTCCTACCCCTATATCAAGGCAAGAGTTTCTTTCAATTCAAAAATATATTATACATGGTAATTCCCAAAAGGCCAGCAACAACTATTTGAATCATGTGCGTTGGTCATTCGTTGTGAATATCAATTGATTGATGTATGCTTGAATGTGATTATATTTAAGTATACCTAATGATACTTTATGATGATTTGGTGATGTTTGAATTGAGAATGTGGTTAATTCATGTGCTCTTTCTCTTGTTACATCAAATAGATAGTTACAATTGGTAATGTTCTTCAGGTCCTTGATGGAGAAGGGGGTAATGAGTACCGCAGACAATTGTTGCCTTCATATAAAGCACACAGGAGAAAATTCTTAAGCCAGTTATCAACTTTTAAAAAGTTCTCAAAGGATCACGCCAACAGGTCTCAAGTTGTCACGGATGTTCTTACAAAATGCAATGTCCCAGTGGGTGAACCTTCGCCAATCTCAATTTTGCAGAGCTTTCTATTCTAAATTTTATACTCTCATATAAATATTATTATTATGGATCTTTTATAATGTTAATCTGGTCATCAAAAATACAAAATCATACAGGTTGTAAAAATGAAAGGCCATGAAGCAGATGATGTTGTGGCTACACTTGTAGGACAAGTTATAAAAAAAGGGTACAAGGTGGTTATTGCCTCTCCCGATAAAGATTTCAAGCAACTGATTTCTGAAGATGTCCAAATTGTTTTGCCTATTATAGAGCTGAAACGATGGTCTTTTTACACCATAAAGCACTATATTGCGCAATATAATTGTGATCCTTGCTCTGATTTGAGTCTGAGTAAGTATGAAATTGTTATTGTGCATCATATTATGTCATTGTCATATAATTAACTGCACTTTTACATGTGTAAACTGCTAGCAGATACTTTTGTTATGGGTACCAACCAAAAACTTGCAATTATTTCTAATTATTATTTTGTTTATTTATTTATTTTAAAGAATAAACAGATCAAGTTATTAAGGACAAAAAAGGAGGATAAGGAGCCTAAATCATAGGATTTTAACAATGTAGAGCTTACAACTGCTAAATTTAGTTGGGGATTCTCTTTAAGTCCTAACACCAGTTACTCAACTTTATTCTTCGGTCTTTATTAGAAACTGCTGCCAGGTTTCCTACATGAATCACTAGCTGTAATGTATCTTAAATGTTGATAACTTTTCTTTTGGATCTGTAATCGTACAGGATGTATTATGGGTGATGAGGTTGATGGTGTTCCTGGGATACAACATGTGGCTCCTGGGTTTGGCCGAAAGACAGCCCTAAAGCTTTTGAAAAAGCATGGTTCATTGGAAAATTTACTAAATGCAGCAGCAGTAAGAACTGTGGGCAAGCAGTACGCACAAGATGCCCTCACTAAGCATGCTGATTTTCTGCGCAGGAATTACGAGGTTCTGGCATTGAGGAGGTAGCTTGTTTCCCTTTTCTCGTAAAAAATAAGAAGTAATTTCCTTGTTATTATTTGCTAAGCTGGATGTTATGTTTCCTGGTGGGTCCCTCATTACCTAAATTCAGCTTTCTGTTCTTCCTCTCCCTTTACCTTTTCTTTTTTCTTTTTTTTTTTTTTACTTTTTTATGTTTATGTTGGTTTTGTGGTTCACAATATTATATAGGGATGTTGATGTTCATCTTCAAGAGGAATGGCTGGTTGACAGAGACGGATGCAATGATTCCATTATTTTATCTACCTTCTTCAAGGTGTTGAAAGAAAGCAAAATGCCGTCTCCGCGATATAGGTCTAATTCTTCAAATGGTTAAGCCCCAAGGTAAGCTTTGAATTTCTCAAGACAATTTTGCAAAGAATAAACTAACAAGATCACTTCCGGACTATTCCTAATCTTCTTGAAGAGTAATTTTTGACACACTTGGTTTTGGCTTTAAGCTATAGTGATCTAAGATAAAGTTTTTGTGGGATTCTGTAGCTATAATCTTGTTGGTTATCCACTTTGGGGACGAATCAGGGTGGTTCATATCCCATTGTTATATGTGGTTTGGTTGAAAACTCCTCCAACTGCTAATCTCACTACCATTTTTCGCATTTCTTTGGCAGGGGAGGAAGGTTATGTATTCTAAGAAATATTATTTTCACTGGACCAGTAAAGCATGGACATAAAAATGAATTATCACGCTTTTCATGTTTGCAAAGGTATAATATTACATGGAAGTCATCTAATACCTGAAAATATATAGAATTAGAATAATATTACCCTTGAAATGGCATCTGTGTCTTGGTGCAATAATATAAGAATGCTTACTACAGATCACATGCTCGCTCACATAACATATACACACCTCCTACAGATTTGCAAATTTCTGTCATCAGTAGCAAATTATAAATTGTCAAAGGGTGCTTGTCGAATTTTAGATTAACTTGCATATATAGCAAGGGTTATTAGCTAATATATGGTTATTCATTTCATATTGGTGGGTCCAATCTTGGGGGTTGTTTTATGATAAAGGAAAGACAAGAAAAGTGCATGTCATCTGTCATGCAAGCTGAACACTAAATGATGCACAATTAAATTAAGCAACAACCAAAAAAGAATTGTTTTTGCTTTTGACAAGTTTTCTTCTTATCTTTTAGGTTTAAGGTAATTTGCTTATGCAAATCACTTGGCAATCATGTACTTATTGTTGAAGAAAGATGCTAAGCCACACTTTATTTGATGGGTGTTGCTGCTGCAAGAATTTGACCTTGAAATTCGAGAAGATTATGGAGAATGTCATAGCGGATCACTTGTCAAAACTAGAAAAAGAAGAAACAAAGGATGAAGATGACACTTTCTCCAAATTTCTCTCTGTTTGTGCTTCCGTTGTTGCATGGAAAATGTCTCAAACAAATGGTTCTAATGATAATAAAATGGGTATATGATGATATAGAAGAGAGACATTTCTTTTCTTGGTGGAGCAGCTTTTGGGAGTCAGTTTGTGGGTTTGCTCTCACCTTCTAGCAACTCTTAGGATTGGCAATGATGGTGTTGTTCCTTGCTTAATATGGAGGCATATATGATTTGAGCCTCCCTTTCTCTAAATTTCTCCATATATGCTCTGTTTGTTTTGTGGAAAATATTTCAAATGAAAGCTTTGCACCTAAGAGTGTTTGATTGATTTCAGAACTAACCCCTATTCATATCCATATCTATACATCGGTCCTTCTCTTCGTGTGTTTGTGTGCATGTATTTGAGGGTGTGATGATGCTTTCTTTTTATTGAAAAATCTTTGGCTGTGTCACATTGAGCTTCTGATATTTATGTCTCTTTCACAAGCAACTCTTTGTTGCAGACATGTTTGAGACGAGGTGCTTGCGGCCAAATGTTATTGACTCGAGTTCTACATTTTGTGAAAACTTTGTTGGAATGTGAACAAAGTTTGGCACAATTTGCATTTTTATCTTCATTGTCCGTAAGATCTTGCATTTTTTTAGATTCTTGCCCTATCATTATTCATTTTGGTCGACAGGTAACAAAAATTGTCAATTATTTTGTTTGATGTGCGTTTAACTTTGACAAAATTACAGTTTTGTTGTCAATAATTGGAATGTAGGCTCCTAAGCGTAAATGTATATGAAAGTCCTCTGCACTTGCAATTCTTCTTGCTGCTAAGCTTGATTGCATATGAGTTTTCCTCCTATCAACATGTCTAAAACCGTTGCTTGTGGTAGGGGTGACTGTTAACCAGCAAGAATAAAAGTTGATCCGTATAGGGCAAAAGGCTTGCCATTTTGGTCTTGTGTAATTTGGCCATGATTTGGAACTTGCACTTGCTTCCTAAGTAATCTATCTAACTGTACTTTGTATGCTTTTCCACTCTGTTGTATTATATGGCCTACATGCATAAATTTGCTCCTGCGCTTATCATGATCTTACATTTTCACATTTTAATAATAATTATATTACTCGTCAAAATAAATGTTAAAGTGCAGGGTTATGGTTGAATTCGTGTAAAGTTATTTTATTTTGGTGAAGGGCAGTTATTTATGGAATGTGATAGTGTTAGGTCATGATTGGTTCTTGTAAATTTGAGGGTGCTATAAAGCCAATCGCTTAAATTTCAAAGATAAATATATGCATTTGACCTTTATTATGTTGTTCTATTGATTTGGTGGTTGAATAATATTTTTGCTATTTTGAGTGCCAGTTTGTCAATGACCTTTATGCACTTATGGCGTAGGTCTTGTTGGATATGAGACATCATGCAAACTTGCCCATGAGTTAGAATTCATTCATGCTCAGGAATTGAAGTCTCAATTACAATAACTTATCTCTAAAGGCTTTTAAACATGAAATATAGTTTTGAGCTTTTTGGATGGTTGCTTGCTCTCCTTTGATGTTCTTTATAATCATGCATCTATGATTCATTTTGTCTATTCCTTCACGGCCAAATGCATTCACAGCTAAATCATAGATTTGCCTTTGAAGTTTACGCGATTTATCTCGTAGCATCTTCAAGTTTGTGGAAAACTATCTTGACTTTATATTTTTTTATTTCAGTAATAATAATGTTTCTCGCTAAAATTAAATAATTTTATAAAAGTTCAATCACAACTTTGCACTTTTACATTTTATTATGACAGAGGCATAATTAATACTGAAATGTGTTCAGGGTTATGATAGGTTTCCACTAGGCATGGCCGGTTCAATGAACCGCCGGTTTCGGTTCATTGAACCTCCGGTTCGAAATGTTTAAAATTTTGAACCGGAACCGGCCCTTGAACCAACTATTGGCACTTTTAAAACATTTTAATTATAGACAGAGGCATAATATAAATTTTTTACCTGAATCAGATGTGGGTTCAGGGGCCTTACAATGAAATAGGGTGTTACCCCAACTAGGAAATGGCCGAAATTTCAAATGGGTAATTTACGCCAGCACGGTTGTCCGCTGAGAGAAGATTGCATTGGAGAGTAACTGTTTTTTTTTTATGAACTGTATGGCCGGTTCGAAATGTTTAAAAGGATTATTGAAGCCCGGAACCGGCCCTTGACCTATCTGCGGCCAACCGGTTTGAACCGCGATCAACGGTTACAGCAGCGCAAGGCGGTTCCACAGTCGACCAGACGGTTACATCAAAAAATTTACGGTATCACCGATTTATTGAGGATTCCGGCATTACGGACAATTTTTTAAAAAAATAATAAAAAGAATTTAATGATTCGAATTCGATGAATATAATATCATAATATCATTAAAAGCTAGTTTTACAAATTTTTATGGTGAAGCTAAATTGGCTAAATTTATAGTACAATAAGTCCTATAGAATATTTAAAGAGCAAAAACTTCTATCTTGAACAAGGCTTTTATGCAAAAGTTGCTTCTTGAAAATATCGAACCGCAATGAATTTTCTTCCATTATCTTGAACAATAATTTGCCAATTAGAGCTGAGAAAAAAAGGAGTCGAATGTTGTAATGGTGGTTACCTATTGAAAATATTATGCGTAGATAATGGTGCTACTTGTTGGTGAAAATTAATTACTAATGCAAAAATGTGATCATTTGAATCAATTTCATTCGCACACTTTGGAACTACTTATCCCTTGGAGATTTGTATGAATTGTGTGCCATAGGGTATTTTAAAAACTGGCGATATTAATGGAAAAAAAATGATAAAATTGGTAATAAATGCAAGGGGAATTAATCCCTTGGAGGAATCTTATTTTGGAATTGGATGTATGAAAATAAAGCAATATTAAGACAGTGAAGAGGAGAGATAGATAACCTAATTGGGTTCTCGATGTAAAAAAAAAAAATAATCAACTCATACATATTATACATATTTTCATATTATGTAGTTTTCCCCAAATTGTCCCCTTATAGAGAATAAAAAAACAAATTATATTTTTGGAGATAATTTAGTAAATTATAATAAACACTATAAATAAAACCACATGGGTAGGAATTAATTAAATTTAAAACATTAATACAGGATTTATCGGCACAGGATACAATGGGTCCCAACAGTCTAACGTGGATGATATAAAAATAAAAAAAACAACAAATTTACAAGAATAAAAAAGAACAAAAAAAAACAAAAAGAAAAAAAAAAAAAAAAGAAATGACAGGAAAAAGTAACAGAAATAAAAAGAAAAAAAAAATAAAACAAAAAATTAGAAAGAATCAAATGAAGAGCGACCCAAAATAAAGAGAGACCAACACTCCCCAAAAGCGAATTAGAAGGATGAGAGATATTGCGGAGGCACAGGGGAGAGAAAAAAAAAAGAAAAAAAAAATACGACTCTTTGAGACTGTCCGATACCGACAATAAGAAAAAATTCAAAGAGTAACACAGGATCCGAATAAAAAGAGACAAAAAAAAAATAAAAAAAACAAAAAATAAAAAAAAGAATAGAAAAGAAATAAAACCCCACACTAGCAATAAACAAAAAAAAATGCGTTAGTACAAAAAAACAGACTCAAGAGTTGAGAACAGAAACAAAAAGAAGAAGAGAGAAAATACTCATAATATATGAAAAAAATTACATTTTTATGTATAATAATAAAAAAAAAAACAAATAAAAATAATTAATTAATTAAATTATAATAAAACAATTATATCCGTTTGAAGTTTGAATTGTTAATTGTATAGTAAATTGTTAATTGTAAACAAAGTTCAATGGCTATTTTTGATTATGAGCTTTCAAAAAAAAAGTGAAATGATTATGCTTCTCCTTTTTTAAACCAAAATGATGATGTTTTTTTTTTTTCACTATTTTTGATTATTGCAATAAATAATTTTGTTTGTGAATTCAGTTCGAACCGGACCGAAGCCGCCGGTTAACCGCCGGTTCTGGGCCGGTTCAGGTTCATTTTTTAACATTCACATGAACCTTAACCGGCCCTTGAACCGCCGCATGAAATACTTAACGCCGGAACCCTTTGTAAAACCACCGGTTCCGGTTTCAAGAATTTTTGCGAACGCGACGGTATTTCGGATCTTCTCACGGATACATCATGTTCGTTCTTACACAGTATCAGTTAGGGTAATTACTCTGGTTGTACGGTTTTTACGAACCGCCGGTTTCGATCCGGTTTCGGTTCGTCTACAGTACGGTTCGGTTCCGGTTCGGTTCCGGTTAGAACCGAACCGGTGGCCATGCCTAGTTTCCACAAACTTAAAGATGTCACAACACAAATCACGTAAACATGAGGGGTAAATTTTTGCATTAAGCCATTCTTTTACTAGAATTGCTTAAGATAAGAACATTGATTGACCTTCCATATCAATGATCAAACATATTAACCAATAAGATATTCTCTATAAATGTTAGACAAGTGTAAATTTATTATTATTTTTTTTAAAAAAAAAAAGAGATGTGTATACATGGCTAATTCTCAATTTCTTTTTTTTTTTTTTTTTTTTTTATATTTTTTATTGTTTTTTGTCCCTGATTAATCGGAACCATCATCCTTGTTGAAGTGAAAATATACCTATAAGGGCTAAATGGGTGAAAAAAGTAGTAAGAGATTCTTTTAGGTTGAGCCAGAGAGAGAGAGAGAGCATGTTATCTTTGGGTATCGGTTAATATTTCTACTTTAAACTTTGCCGAATGGTATTTGGAGAAATAGACATTAGAATAAACACCAATCTTTTTAAATGACTATTGGTCTGGTTCAGTTATGCGGAAGCCTTGGTAAGTATTGAAGGACCTATTTGTGTCCTTTGGCAACTCTATGCCAAATAGAAAACATGGTAGACCGGGACAGATATATTTAGTCCAGTTGCACTCCGCTTCTTTCTGAATTAAGTAAAAACTGGTAAAAAACGCAACAGATTAATTTTTTTTTTTTTTTTTTTTTTTGTCCTGTTATCAACCTCATCCTGTTGAAGTGATATATAAAGCAAATGTGAAATGATAGAGTTTCTTTAGGTTAGAGAGAGAGAGAGAGAGCATGTTAATTTTTGGGTATCGGTTAATATTTCTATTTATACTTTCATATTTTGGGAATAGCATAAATCAAAATCTATTTTTTAATACTTTGGTCTTAGTTGCAAGCCTGGTAGTGAGACTTTTGTCCTTTGGCAAATGCCAAATAAGAAGACATTAACCAGTTTATCTATTGTCATGCTTTCTTTGATAAGAAACTAACCGATTTAGATTTGCCCAGAATATACGTCTTGATGATTCTTTGTGGTATTAGTGTCATTAACAAGTAAATTTTACATGATTTCATGGGTAAATAACTCTTTTCTCCCTCATGTTTGGTTGTAATTAACAATTGTATCCCTCTTGTTTGTTAAATGTATTGATTATTAGTCTCTAGAATTTAAATTCATTAAACTATTTAGTCATTCCTTTAAAAAGAATTATTTTTGCCGTTTAAATTAATTTGGTTAAATTAATTTTCAACTGAATTTTTTTCAAACATTTATTCACCGAATCAAATTAATCAAATTGATCGAATTGACTGAACCAAATGTTCATCTCTATCCAAAATAGTCATGTTTAAAATGTGTAAGTACAAAAATGCTCTCATATGTATTTCGTGGGGATGGAACTTCAGACCGGAAGCTCTCTTCCTAATGTCCTCAGCACGGTGAGATTTGCAGCAAAAATACAACGAACCTCCACCATCGGTTCACCACCATCCCTGCTATCATATAAAATAAAAGTCTCTCCTGCTAGTCCAAAAGCTTCAACATCACTCTTTACATATATACACAAATAGATATGCAGTTTTGCATATAGAATGAAATAACATGCCGTTTTACTTTTTAAAAATAAAGGTTCTCGAGTATTAATTAAGCCAAAATTTTTAGGAACACGATTATTATTTTTTCCCTAAAAAATAGAGCTAGAAGGAGGGGTCACTCTTGCCCCTTGCTATTGTAGCTCGATAGGCTTCTTTGAAAGGGTAATTTAAGTCAACAATTTTGCTTTAGGATTATATTGGTACTAATCGTCGTTTCACGCTTCGTGCATGAGTATTTATATATTTTTGAATAATTAATTCTTTTTATGACGTGTGATGCACGTTGACTATACTTGTTATATGCTCATTTTTTATACTTGTTTAGCTTTTTCTATTTATGTAATTAAAATATAAATTTTTATTTAGATTGAAATAAATATAGTGGTTTTTATATATATATTAAATTTTTTTTTTTAGTTATACATCTTGCACTGCAATATCTCATTGAAAAAAAAATTGATATATTTGTTTAACTCTTTAAAATAGCAATTTACATATGAAATATGTCATTTATATTCTATTCAACATACTGGTCCATATAGTTTTTATTATACACTAGTTACTTTTATTTTTTTGTTTAAGTACCAAATTGATTTATAAAATCATCATATACTTTTTATTTTACATTTTATATTTAACTTACATGTTTTTTTAATAACTTTTATTATAATCTCTTTTAATAAATAAATATACCTTAACAATAGAATAAGAAATTAATATAATAAATTAAATTAAATATTTATAAATAATAATAATTTTTATTTTTATTTTTTAGCTAATCAAAATCATGCAATCATTTAAAAATTTATTAATAAAATTATGTTCCTTAGTAAAAAGAATATGATTTGAATTAAATAAGATATCAATATAATGAATGATGTTTCTTTTGGCAAACCAAATTAGAGGGCAATTTGTAATTAAAGAAATTTAACCATACTCTTTTTAAATCAAAATCTTAATTATCTAGATATATTTATTTAAAGTAAATTTGAAAAAAATTAAAACTTTTAAATGCCTCACATTTACACAAATTCATTTAAAATAATAATGTTGAAGATAAATTAAAATAATAGTAAATAAAAATAAAATAATAAATAATAATAATAAATTATTAAAATTATTAAAATATTAAATTATTATTAATAATTAAATTATTATTATAATTTAATATAATATAATGAACATAATTAGACATAGTTAGATAATAATAGTAAAATTTTTAAATTTTAAATTCTTTTATTTGGTTTATCTTTTTTTTTATTATTATAATTTTTAATTGGCGATGACTAATATTGTTTTAGAGTATCTTAAATTTTATAAGGACAATATAGAAAATCTCATTATTCTCTCTCTCATTCCCACTTTTATATATGGTATAAATAGATTATATTATTATTTTTATTAGTGTTACTTGTGAATAAAAATAATTAAAAATATGTAATTAATATTTTGATTAATAATAATATTTAATCTTTATTTATTTGAGTGTCCAAAAATTAAATTATTTGAGTTTTAAAAATTTTCAGTGCTTAAATATCACAATATGTTTTGTACACTTTTATCTCTTATTTATTTTATTTGGATAGATTGTAAATTTAAATTTGAAATATACTGTGAATTTGAATTTGAGTTTTAGATGTAAATAAGCAATGATACGTCAAATATTGGAATATAATAAACATCCTATTTAATTCTTATCTTTTTCAAGCTATTTTGTTCGATAAAATTGAAACTAAAAAAAGTATACCCAAAAACATAGTGTAGTATAACAAAATCTTTAATTTGTCAAGTTTAAAGATTATCATTTTGGCATTTATCAAATTGATAGTATACCGTTATCTTTTTTATTTTTCTTCGGTTTGGTAGAGAACAAATACAAAACACAATGATAATTTGTATCATCAAATATAATTGAAAAAAAAAAATGTGAACGTCAATTAAATTGATAAACTCATTTATTAATTATAATTATTAATAGATTTACCAGCAATTATGATTACCAATATATGAATTGAATTTTCGTCAACAAATCTAGAATTTGATTTGATACTATAGACAATTTATCACCAAGTATATATATATATATATATATTGTCACGATCCGAAATCATGGCCGGATTGACACTAGAGTCCAGATAAGCATAAGGCTCCCGAAAGCCCGTAGTAAGCCTGAACCACTAAAATTCAACCATATTAATATGAATTTCAAACAATCAGCCCATATTGTCATAAATAATAAATCTCATAATTATATTATACTTTGACCAAATCTAGCATCTTAAACATTTTATAGCTCGGATCCAATTATAGTACGAAACATTTATAATATAAGTTAACAGATTCATGCATTCACATAAATAAATAAATAATTAAACATCCTCATAAGTTTATCGGTTACAATCCTACAACTGCGGAGTTCACTAATAAATAAATATAAACAAGTTCTCGTACATATGACTATATAATAAATTAATTACTGAAATTAGGAAATTTCTTTTCTAGCTTTGCGGTGAAGGAAATAAAGCTTTAGCTTGTTATAATTAATCGTAACTTGAAACTGGTTTTATTTAAATA
Source organism: Jatropha curcas (assembly GCF_014843425.1). The sequence continues at coordinate 27,183 of NW_023590795.1, forward strand.
AATATAAACAAGTTCTCGTACATATGACTATATAATAAATTAATTACTGAAATTAGGAAATTTCTTTTCTAGCTTTGCGGTGAAGGAAATAAAGCTTTAGCCGGAACAAAGAAGAATCTACTTCCTGGGAAAGTTAAACAAAAGAAATACAAGTTTAATAATGAATAGTAATTATTGCATAACACAAGTATTCACACGAAATGCTTCCTAAACTACTAAAATGAACACAAAGCTGGTCAAGCATATGGCACAATATCAGCATCCACAAGTAACTACACCTTCAGGTAATCAAACAAGTGGAAATTGGTCAGTGGCGTCACCGAAACCCCCGATAAGCCAATATCCCATGCATGGCCGACCAGTCTAATCCTCACTTGACCAGCGCTCTCATTTTTTTTATACTCTCTTTTCTTTCCATACCAACAGGAGGCTACTTCCATATAATCCATATCATCAGATGCACACGAGGGCACCAATCTTCCCATACATGGCCGACGGTATCAAAGACCGCCCTCACAAACCCATGGTAATCCACTTCATCCAAATTCCACACAAACAAAGCAAAGCAATATCATATCACAAATAATCAAACATCGCATTTAACTGCAACTCATTAATTAACAAAGATTATGCAAATGTATAAATATACACATATATACAATAAGTAGAAAGTAATGAATTAAATAAGTCATAATGAAATAAATAAATAATTATAGCATTATGTGGTAATGTAACTATGCATGATGCAGATGGTAGTGCACTGTTTATTATTATTCACAGTGATAGAGAAGATAAGCTCTTAGATTAAGATTTGCAAGAGCGGTAGACGAACTTGGACAATTTAATAAATCATAAATGCAAAGGAAAAAACTAAAGTAAATAAAAAGATTTATTTTGAATATATCATATGAAAGGATTATACAAACAAACCTATTAACTTAGTCATTAAATATAACCAGCTTAGAATCGATTGAGATTTACAAAATAGGAGTTTCTACATGTTAAGATAATGTCAAATACTCACTATATATATTTATTCAATCCATACTCACTATATATATTTATTTAATCCACACAGTTCATCCATTGGGCAATCAATCAAATTAAATGCCCATCCTCCACTTAATACCATCACCAACATCCAACCATCAAGTTACAACTTACAATAACCTCCAATCATGTTCCAATGATAATATCAATCATTCTTTACTTCATATAATTATAACTAGCTTATATAGCTATTTACCTAACAAATGAAAGCTTTAATTTATTAACATTCGAATAAAATTTATATTATTAAGTTAATTTCAATTACTTTCACTTGGTAGTTCCTTAGTGTCTAACTATAAAATCAAACAAGACAAATAATCACAATTAAATTCAGACCCAAATCAAATTGACTCAACCCATTTTTAATCACACCATTCACAATAAAATTCTTTACCCAAAATCAAATTTTCTCAACTCATTCCGGCTAAACCATTAAACCATTAAGCTCACATTTCTGATTCTCCACACGTATAAATAAAAAATAAATGCATTTCACAATTAATCAATCATAACTCACAATCTTCTCAAACTTTGCAAATTTTAAAATTAATGCAGAAATATAAGCACTAACCGTTCATTGAAATTTCAACTACACCATTGCATTCACGGCACTGAGGAGAGAATTCTATCTCTTGTCCTCGCCGGCCGGTCACCGGAACGTCGCCGTTTACGATGGCCGGAAAATACCAAACAACCCAGAATCATGCAACACACACCAAAATGCTTGAGATCATTTGTAAAAGCCGAATATGGTGTCGTTTTGAGGAGTTAGTTGCTCGTTTGGCCGGATCGAACACCACAGCCACCCCAACTCCACCGTTCATGGTGGTTTCACCATCCATGCTTTGTAGCCGGAATCGGTGAAGGGAAAATGACCAGAAGGTTATGAGGAATCGATAGAAGCCCTCTCTGTAGGCTGAATTTGCTGGTAACGGCGTGGATCGCCGGAAGTCTCCATCGCGCGATGTTGAAATTTTCGATCGCGATCTTCCTCGATTCTGGCCTCTATTTCACAAATCAATACCACCGATAAGCTCATCTCGTCGAGAAGATGAAGTTAGAGCGCTTGGTTGCCAGGTTCCATGGCCGGTGGCCGGAAAAAGGAGGGAAAGTAACGGAAGGGGGCCGTCGTGCGACAGGGAGGTAAGAAGGAGAGAGAGGAGAGAGAACATGGGGCAAAAAATAATTTTTCAATATTCTAGGGTCTTCTAAAGTGATTTAGGTCCGATTTGAGTTTGGTTTGGTCCAAATCGTGAGTTTTGACTCGGTTTTCAACTGATTTACACGTTTTTCGATTGAGTTTGACGGTTTAAATTTAGTTTTTGAGTTCGATTTGTAGTATAGAAAATTATTTTCCATTAAATTACGGTTAAATTTTTAAATGAATAATTTTTGAAAAAAAAAATTTTCGGATTGTTTCAGTAGGTTTTGTTTTGACTCGGTTTCAACTGGATTTACTAACGTTTTTCGATTTTTTGAGTTTGGACGGTTTAAATTTTAGTTGGTTCTGAAGTTTTCGATTTGATAGTAATACTCGGGAGAAATTATTTTCCCTTAAAATTAGCGGTTAATATTTTCTTAAAATACTGAATATTTTTTGAAGAAAAAAATTTTCACGGAATTGTTTCATATATATATATTATATATATAGTATAACTCATAGTATACTATCATATAAGTTTTTGACACAGTATTTAATTACATTTTAGGTTGAATAAAAAATAGACAAGTACGTTACCTCTTAAACAGAATAAATCACCAAGCCATGAATAAATTAAAGTTGAAATGCCCTATAATTAGTAAATTATATTTTGACAATATTTATTACATTTTAGGTTGAATTAAAAAAAGACAAGTAGTTACCTTTAACAGAATAATCACCAAGCCATTGAATAAATTAAAGTTGAATGCCTATAATTAGTAAATGGATGTCTCATACACAGAAATACATGTTAATCTTGTATACTAAAAATAGACATAAAATTATAAATATAGCATTGAAAGAAGATGTACAACTTTTTATGGTAATATAAAGAAGATCGAGAGGATGAAAAAAATTTAAAAAATTTATATTGCACACAAAAATATATAATACAGCTTTTTTATATATAAGAAAATTCAAAAACTTTCAAAATTATAAGAATCCATATCTATGAATTATAAAATATATTTTTTGAGATTTAAAATATATAGATTCATAGATTAGATTGGATGAATCGTTAATATTACTAAATATTAATTAATTTTTAAATTAAAAAAATTAAGAGTCAAATAAAAATATAGAAATAAAGAATGAATTGAATACTAAAAAAGTAAAAATAGAAAGCTGAATAAAGAAAACACTATTTTTGACTAATGAAAAAAAAAAAAAATCTCCAAATGAAGATGATCTGGACTTACACGCTTTTATAGAAATAATTGTGTATTTTAATTCAATTGAAAAATTATTGAAGGGACTATATATATATATAATCCTGAAATAAAAAAAAAATCTCTAAAAAGCTGACATGGCACTCTTATCTTTCAGCATTCTTTGTTTTCTTTTTTTTACAAATTTTCTTAGTTTTTGTTTCCTTTTTAATCATTTATTTAGATAATTATTTAGAGATAATTATTATTTAAAAAATAATTTCAAATGCACAAAATATATGTCCTTGGCTCTCTGTTTATTCTATATCTATATCAATACTTTCAAATCTTACATTTGATATGATTGTCAATAAGATTGATATATACTTAGCCTTATTTTCTAGGATAGAGCTGGTTTCAAAATTTCATTTGTTTTGAGTCGGGTTTCTGTCGGTTTTTATATTTCGTTTATGAAATCAAATTAGTTGCATTTTGCTTTTGTGGTTAATTTATTTACAATAAAGCTTGTCTTTGCTAACAAATACACCAGGTTTTTTAACTGTTCCATGCAGCGTATTCGAACATTCTGGACTATTTAATTACTCTTGGTGTTCCTTGTGCATAGTTGTGCGTCTTGGAGGTGGATTGTGTGATTTTCCGCTTTGACATTATTGAGGTGATGCTAACAATTGACTAGAAAAAAAGTATTGTTACATATTGGAATCTTACATTTTTTGAGCAACTTTTTAATAGAAACTGCCGCAGATAATTTCCAGGGGTTTGATTATTATGTTCTATTTCACATCACATCTTGTTGGTACTAATGTTTTCAGATCTAATTATTAATTGTTGAAATGCAAATGACTAGTCTTGATTTTAGGATCTGCTTCCTGAGCAAGAACCTTTTGAGGTGCTTCTCTCTCTCTCTCAAATGTACACTTTCAAATTCTTCTTCATATTTACCTTTTTTTGAACCCTTTACCGTTCCTCTTACAAGTAAGTTTTTTTGCGGCTTGCATTTGTATAATTTCATTTATTGATTAAGATTTTCTATCAATAGAGAATGAAAAAGAATTTTTGCAATATTATATAATTTATGATAATTTTTCATACTTTAATTATTCGCTGGTCATTTTTTATTTTCTCATTTAGTTAATCATGGATAATGTAGAGGTATAAACATACGAGACATACAATCTATTTAACTAATTAATTTTAACATTGTACTGTCCCTATCGATGTAATCTGATATGGAAAAAATGTCAGAAAAGTATCATCTTATACATACTTTCCTTCCTGGCATAAGGATCATTAAAAGGAGAACTATGAATTTGGAATTGACAAAAGAAAATGAATTAATTATTGGGAGGCATACACAACATAATCTCTTCTTTTTATTTTCTTTTTTTCCTCTCCCTTTTCAGTTCTTGAAATGGAATAATTTTAGAAAATGATCCTTCTTATTAAGTATATTTTATTCGATGTAAATTAGAGAATTTACTCAAAGTTTCAAGTTTAAATTAGTTCAATGTATGCTTTTGATTCAATCTTTCATCCGTTTTGGTTTTAAATTAAATCTAAACTTGAGTTATTTTTTAAGTTTATTTTTATTTACATTGATTTATGTACTCAAGTGGATGAAATGTTTTATTATATTTCATTCAATTTATTTTAGTATTGAATTTGTTGGATTCAATTTACTTATTAGTTGTACAAATTTAAAACATTTTAAAAAGTTCAATTAATTAATTATTTTTGAAGTTTATTTATTTTTAATCCATTGGAGTCAATAGATTTTGAAGCTTAAAATTACTAGATTCTGTTAACATAATCAAGATTTTAATCTTGATTATAAAACTGAGATATTTAGCGGTCTTTATAATAATAATAATTAAGATACTCAACATTATATTATTTGTTCTCTTTTTTTTTTTTTTTTTTTTTTTTTTTTTTTACTGTTAACATAATCAAGATTTTAATCTTGATTATACAACTGAGATGAGTAGCGGTGCTTATATTAATGATATATGATTAAGGATACTCTCAACGCAATATATTTATCTTTGTTTCTCTTTTTTTTTTTTTTTTTTTTTTTTTGTTAGAATGTTTCCATTAATTTAAGCGAAGACGTCACCATTTTCTTATTGGGATTTTGAAAGATTTAAAATTTAACGTCTATCTGCTTTTCTTTACTACGTCTCATCGTGCAAATACTCACATAAGGAAATTTTTGCATTAAAACTTTATCATTTGTAGTTGTTTTGCAGATAAGAATCTTGTACTGGAGCCTTCAGCAGTGTATGTCTTCGGTGCTTTGATTTGTCCTGGGTATGTTGTTTCAAATTTATTTTTTTCTGATTTTTACGAGTCGTTGAATTTACTGTTACTTGTTCTTTAATCTCCGTTTACATAATAGCCAATAGCTGGCGTCCGCATATTGGTTTTTCAACTTGTATAAATTTCATTATTGGAAGGTGTAGACATGATTAGTAGAATCTGTGGATTGTACAATTTGCATAAGTTTCTCTATTTATTTTTTTTTTTTTTTTTTTTTTTTTTTTTTTGAGAATGTTTCATAATTAAGATACTCAAATTTTTTTATTTGGATTTTGAAATTTAAAATTTAACGTGCTATCGCTTCTATCCGGTCTCTCCCTCAAATACTCATAAAGGAAATTTTTTGCATGTACTTTATCATTTGTAGTTGTTTTGCAGATAAGAAAAATCTGTACTAGCCTTCGCAGTGTATTCTTCGTGCTTGATTTGTCTGGGTATGTTGTTTCAAATTTATTTTCTGATTTTTACCGATTCGTTTGAATTACTTTACCTTTCTTTAATTCGTTTTACATTATACCGCATATTGGTTTTTCACTTAGTACTTTCATTATTGAGAAGTTAGACATGATTATGTAGAATCTGTGATTGTACAATGTTGATAGTTCTCTATTTAGATTAGAAGCTTCCTCATGGGCTGCTCTTCTCGATCTGTTCAATATAATTGTATCATTAAATTATAAATTATAATTATTTTGTTAATTGCATGTGATTTTCAGTAGGATAACAGACCGACTTTTACTTTAAGGATTTCTCTTCATCTTCAGTTTTTTATTTTTAATCTCAAAATTTGATTGATTTCTTGTGGTCATTTTACATTTTTATACTCAATTTTTGCTTTACTCAACTTTGCATAAAATTTGTTATCTTTTGTAATTGGTGTACATATTCATTTAAGGATTTATGGATTTTTCTTTTATTTCTTATATTTTGATTGGATATTTTGGTTTAAAAATTAATATTTAGTAATAATAATTCAGTTACATCTTACCATTAAATAAATAACTACTATTATTTTTTCTATATTTTATTCACGTTGAATTATTTGAATTGTAAAACTTTATTTATATAGAATTATCTAGAATAACAAATATTGTTAAACTGTTTAAATTATAAATTCTAACTACAACTTTACTAGGATTAATTGAAGTTTATAATTATTTTAAAAATAAATAATAAAGCAGCTTTTGAGAAAATGAGTCTTATGATATATACTAAATACAATTTATATATTATAAATATAAATTTATTTATAAATTAAAATTATAAACTGATAAAATAATCTGCGCAAAGCGTGACTTTCATCTAGTTTTTATTGTACAGCTGAGTTTGGGGGTTTGAAGTTGATGTACATATCCATATGATGTGATACCAAATCATGAGAAAGTAGAGCCTTATATTTATATTTGTATTGCAAGTCAATTACAAAGATGAATGAGTAGCATAGTCAATACAGTTAGCATAGTCATTACAGTTACGCAGGTAGGTGGAATACTGTCTCCACTCTACTAATAAAAATATATACGATAGTGACAAAGAAAAAGAATATTTTAATTTATTTTTTTTTTTTTACATAAATTAAGCTAAGGCAAAAGAAGAATTTTCAAAAGCAAAAGACTCCCAAGCAAACAAATAGAAACTAAATGGCTTAATGCATAAATTCCTCTTAAACTTTTAGACTTTAACCATTTGTCAAAGAGGATCTAATAAGCCCTTAATTTGTAATTTTTGTATCGTTTACACCCCTTGCCAAGCTGGAATAGCGGAGAGTAACTTCAATCTCCAAAGAGAGCATGAAGAGATTAATATTAATCCAATGTGTCACAAACGACGTCATTTTTCATTGCTTCTTTGTCCTATAAGAGAATTTTCAATCTTTGCACCACTACTAAACCTAAATCCCATTCAAAATCCATCCCAAGCCCACTCTTCGAGGTCCACTTCTAGCAATGGAATAACGCAAATGCTAGAAAATTCAACAAACAACAACTTGCCCAAAAAAAATAAAGACAACATACGCCGTCAATGTTGCTTTGATTCGGCCACCATTATCATTCATAATTATGATTTTTGCACAAAAACCATGAGCATCGAGACTTTCATATCCATAGGCACTCCTTCCTCTCCTTCAACTCCCTCCATCCCAGGTAAGAACTTGAAGTACTTCGAAAACAAAACCCATCTGGCATTTCATCAAGTGTCTACTAGAATACCACAATCGAAGGATGATTAGAGTCCAATCGAAAGAAATGCAAACATCAAACTCATTGAAGATGGTCTCTCTTATGTCATTTATGGCGCACCATATGAGTTCAAATACAGCTACATTGAGTCTCCGAAGGTCAAGCCGCTTGAACCACAAGAGCCGCCGTTCTCGCCATTTGGGCCAACCACAATGAATTGGCTATAGATCGAATTGTCATAGAAGAAACCGAGTAAAATATTAAACCCTTAACATTAACTACATGTGCAATACGATTGCACACATGGAATAAAATATACAGACATGTTTGACAAAAATACCAAGTAAGAGCGACTGTATTTCAAAAAAATTCTGTGATTGAATAAGAGTGTAAAAGATACAAAAATTACAAGTTCAAGGGCTTATTAGGTCTCTCATAAAGTTGAAGTTGACAAATGGTTAAAGTTTACAAGTTCAAGGGGAGAATTTATGCATTAGGCCAAAACTAAATAAAAAAAGTCTTAGTTGTTGCTTCTCTATCCGTGCCTACTTCGCATCTCTTTCTCCCAGTGTCTAGTTTTTTACGACACCCATTAGTCAAGTAAGTAAAAAGAGAGTTGGTAACAATCCGTATTTTATGGTAGATAATTAGATATAGTTAAACTTTAGTAATTTAAATAAGTCAATATAGATAATTTATAGTAAAATATTTAATCAAAAATACTGAAATTGTCCAATCACGGCATAGAAAAATAAAAATAAAAAAATTTAAAATTTCTAAAAAAAGAAAAGTAGAATGTTGAAAAAGAAAGAGCCCTAGGGGGCATTTGGTTCAGCTTTTAATGCAGTAGATAGTTGACTGGGGCCTAACAGCTGGATTAAAAGTGTTTGGTAAGGATTCTAATCAGTATTTGATAGCTAATAGAACTCTCAATTTGCTGCTATTAGCCGAATGTAGGAGCTTTTTGCGAACTGCTATTAGTATTTTATATAAACAGACTAAAATATCTTATTGCTAATAACTTAACATATCTCTCAGGCCTTTTTCTTTTCTTCAAATGTTAATATATTTTATTTGCCCATTAAGAATAAAATAAGATTAAAAGAAAAGCATAGCGTAACCTATCATCAGGTAATGTTTTTTACTCTTTTTATTATTTTATTGATTGAATTGTGTTGTATTGTATTTTTATTAGATAATTAGATAGGTTTTATTAATATGTTTATTAATATTAAGATTCAAAGTTTTATCTATATGCTCATAGATTTTATTAATTAAGATACGTAGTTTAATTAATTTTTTATTTTATTTTTCTTATTTTTTAATTCATTAGAAATAGATTAGAAATATTTTTGTATGTAAATTTTAATTTATTTAAAATGTACCTTTATTGGTCATTTTACATATTAACAACATACCTTTACCAAACATTGATTGTTCATATGTTATTAGCTATCAGCAACAACTATCTGCTATCAGCTATCAACAACCGCTATCAACTGTCTGAAACTGCCAAACTAGACAAACTCTTAAACTTTATCTTTATTTCAACTTATATGTATATACTTTTAGGTTTATATGTGCATCTTCACTGTCAAATCAGAATAATATTCAGATAAGATCTTTCCAATGATAACTCCTTAAGATTCGGCACCCCCTAAATTTATATTTAAAATTCACCTAAAAATGAAGTTCGCTTTCATTAATCTAACCACCTATTAATTATATTAGTAATCTAAAGGTTATAAAGGATTTTTTTCCTCTTAATATGAATTGCACATGTTTTAGTTATAAAAATTTCAAGATAGCTAATAAATGACTCACATCCCAATAATATTTTTTTAATAAATGAAATAATGGTTTGGATAAATAATTATTTACTCTCTCAAATTTAGTTCTAATTAGAATTACATTCCTTTTGCTTTATATGACATTAATTAGTTCTTTAAATTTTGCCTTATCCAACTATTAATGCCTTTTGTATAAGAAGTGTTATTAAGAGGTTAGTACTATCAACTATATATAATCATTGACTATTTAATTAGTTCATATTAAATATAATATTATTATTGAGTCTCTCAAATTCATCTCATTACAGTTCTTCCTATAAGCCATCATTTCACTCTTTCTCATTCATTACTCCGCCTTTCATTTCTGTTTTCTTTTCTCCATTCTCTTTTATGAGTATTTTTATTTTCCTTTATCATCATGAGAAAGAATATTCCATTTGCTACTCACACAATCATAAAAAACTTCATTCTAAAACATCCTACAAAATCTATTCTTGTTGTATCCAACAAAATTTCACTAAGGACATGGTCACTTGTTAGTGCATCCTAAAACTTTATATGATATGCAAATGGGAAAGCTTGCAGCAAAGGAGCTCTGGTGGCAAAGATTTGCAAAGCTCGGGACAATTACGGGTACCCTTGAAGAAACTACCTACATTGGAGGGGTGTTTGATTATATCTACAAGAATAGATTTGCTGTGACTATGAAAGCCATTGCGTCTAAACTTGATCCTATGAAGACTGAAAGGTTATCAAGGGTGGAATAATCTCTTGAGGATATGCGAGAAGATGCGGATAGTAACCTTGAGAAGATGAATTCTAAATTAGAGGAGGTGATAGTTGAGATTTGCATTTACATATAAGTTAAATAAATATAAATCCTAGTTTAACTCAAACATTCAAAAAAATTAAACATATAAACATGAAAAAAATAAAATTTTTTTAAAGATAATTATGGACGTTGTAATCAGTTTTCATTGTCAATATCATCAATAATCATCTCCTCTTTAAATTGCATTGCATTGCATTGACATCATGATTCTCTATATCTACAAAAAAAATAAAAGAAAACAAAATTGAATATCATTTTCAAATAACTTTTAATTTCCTAAATAAACTTAAGAATTGCCTAAATTTTGATTTAACAACTAATATACAACAACTGATGAAAGTTTTTTATTAAAATAAAAACCTAAATGATATATTGAGTGTCCCAAATTCATCTCATTACAATTCTTCATATAAATTATCTTTTTACTCTTTCTAATTCATTGCTTCGCCTTCCATTTCTGTTTTCTTTTCTTCATTCTCTCCTCTCAGTATATTCATTTTCCTTCACCATCATGAGAAAGAATATCCATTTGCTGCCCACAAAATCATCAAAATCTTCCTTCTAAAACATCCTACAAAACAGCTCTTGTTATATCTAAGAAAATTTTCAAAGGACATAGTCACTTGGTGGTGCATCCTAAAACTTTCTATGATATGCAAATGGGAAAGCTTGCAATAAGGAAACTCTGGTGGTAGAGATTTGCAAAGCTCGGGATAATTACGGGTGCTCTTGAAGAAACTGCCTACACTGGAGGGGTGTTTTATTCTATCTACAAGAATGGATCTGCTGTGACTATGAAGGCCATTGCGTTTAAACTTGATCCTATGGAGGCCGAAAGGGTGTCGAGAGTGGAATAATCTCTTGAGGATATACGAGAAGATGCGGATCGCAACCTTGAGAAGATGAATTCTAAATTAGAGGAGGTGATAGCTTAGATTCGCATTTACGTATAAATTAATTAAATATAAATTATAATTTAACTAAAACATCCAAATAAATTAAACATCTAAACATGAATAAAATAAATTTTTTTCAAGATAATTATGTAAGTTGCAATTAGTTTTCATTGTAAATATCATCATAATAATCTCCTCTTTAAATTGCATTGCATTGACACCACATCCTCAATATCTAAAAAAAATAGAAGTAAATACAATTGAATATCATTTTGAAACAACTTTTAATTTCCTAAATAAACTTAAGAATTGCCTAAATTTTGATTTAACAACTAATATACAACAACTGATGAAAATTTTTTATTAACATAAAAACCTGAATGATATATTGAGTGTCTCAAATTCATCTCATTACAATTCTTTCTATAAATCATCTTTTTACTCTTTCTCATTTATTGCTTCACCTTCCATCTCTATTTTCTTTTCTTCACTATCTCTTCTGAGTATTTTTATTTTCCTTCACCATCATGAGAAAAAATATTCCATTTGCTTCCAACACAATTATAAAAAATTTCCTTTTAAAACATGCTAAAAAACTGCAATTATTGTATCCAAGAAAATTCCCTAAGGACATTGTCACTTGGTGGTGCATCTTAAAACTTTCTATGATATGCAAATGGGAAAGCTTGCAACAAGTGAACTCTGGTGGCAAAATTTGCAAAGCCCGGGATAATTATGAGTACCCTTGAAGAAGCTGCCTACACAGGAGGGATGTTTTATTCTATCTACAAGAATGAAATTACTATGACTATGAAGGCCATTGCGTCTAAACTTGATCCTATGGAGGTTGAAAGGTCATCGAGGGTCGAACAATCTCTTGATGATGTGCGATATGATACGAATACCAAACTTGAGAAGATGAATTATAAATTAGAGGAGGTGACAGCAGAGATTCGCATATACATATCAGTTAATTAAAAATAAATCATATTTTAACTCAAACTTCCAAATAAATTAAAGATGTAAACATGAAAAAAATAAAATTTTTTTTCAAGATAATTATGGACATTGTAATCAGTTTTCATTGTCAATATCATCAATAATCATCTCTCTTTAAGATGCATTGACATCATAATCCTCAATATCTAAAAAATAAAAAATAAAAGAAAACAGAATTGAATATCATTTTGAAATAACTTTTAATTTCCTAAATAAACTTAAGAATTGCCTAAATTTTGATTTAACAATTAATAGACAATATATGATGAAAATTATTTATTAAAATAAAACCTAAATGATATATTGAGTCTCTCAAATTCATCTCACTATAGTTCTTCCGATAAGTCATCGCTTTACTCCTTCTCTTTCATTGCTTCTCCTTCCATCTATGTTTTCTTTTCTCCATTTTCTCTTCTCAATATTTTCATTTGCCTTCACCATCACGAGAAAGAGTATTTTTTTGCTGTCCATATAATCATCAAAAACTTCCTTCTAAAACATCATGCAAAAATTGTTCTTGTTATATTTAAGAAAATTCCCTAAGGACATGGTCACTTGGTGGTGCATGCTAAAACTTTTTTTGATATGCAAATAGGAAAACTTACAGCAAGGGAGCTCTAGTGGTAGAGATTTGCAAGGCTCGGGATAATTACGGATACTCTTGAAGAAGTTGCGTATGCTAGAGGCGTGTTTTATTTTACCTACAAGAATGGATTTGCTTTGACTAAGAAAGCCACTGTGTCTAAAATCGATCCTATGGAGGCCGAAAAGTTATCGAGGCTAGAACAATCTCTTGAAGATATGCGAGATTATATGGATAGAAAAACTTGAGAAAATAAATTCTAAATTAGAGGAGGTGATAGTTGAGATTCGCATTTACGTATAAGTTAATTAAATATAAATTATAGTTTAACTAAAACATCCAAATAAATTAAACATCTAAACATGAATAAAATAATATTTTTTCACAATAATTATGTAAGTTGCAATTAGTTTTCATTTCTAAATATCATCATAATAATCTCCTCATTAAATTGCATTGCATTGACACCATATCCTCAATATCTACAAAAAATAAAAGTAAATAAAATTGAATTTCATTTTGAAACAACTTGTAATTTCCTAAATAAACTTAAGAATTGCCTAAATTTTTATTTTACAACTAATATACAATAACTGATAAAATTTTTTTATTAAAACAAAAACCTAATTGATATATTGAGTCATTCATATTCATCTCATTACAGTTCTTCCTATAAATAATCGTTTGACTCTTTCTCTTTCATTGCTCTGCCTTCCATCTCTATTTTGTATTCTTCATTTTCTCTTCTTAGTATTTTCATTTACCTTCATCATGAGAAAGAATATTCCATTTGATGCCCACACAATCATAAAAACTTCATTCTAAAAAATCCTATAAAAATTTTTCTTATTGTATCCAAGAAAATTTCCTAAAGACAAGGTCACTTGGTGGTGCATCTTGAAACTTCCTATGATATGCAAAAAGGAAAGATTGCAGCAAGGGAGCACTAGTGGCAAACATTTGCAATGCTCGGGATAATTGCGAGTCACCCTTGAAGAAGCCGTCTATGCTGGAGGGGTGTTTTATTCTATCTACAAGAATGGATTTACCGTGACTATGAAGGCCATTGCATATAAACACTATCCTATTGAGCCCGAAAGGTTATCGAGGGTGGAACAATCTCTTGAGGATATGCGAGATGATATGGATAGCAACCTTGAGAAGATGAATTCTAAATTAGAGGAGATGATAGTTGAGATTCGCATTTACATATAAGTTAATTAAATGTAAATCGTAGTTAAACTTAAACATCCAAATAAACTAATCATATAAAAATGAATACAATAATTTTTTTTAAGATAATTATGGACGTTGAAATCAGTTTTCATTGTCAATATCATCATAATAATCTCCTCTTTAAATTGCATTGCACTGCATTGACATCATCATCCTCAATATCTACAAAAAATAAAAGAAAATACAATTGAATATCATTTTCAAACAACCTTTAATTTCCTAAATAAACTAAAGAATTGCCTAAATTTTTATTTAACAACTCATAAACAACGACTGATGAAAATTTTTTACTAAAATAAAAACCTAAATGATATATTTCAGTTCTTTCTATAAGTCATTGTTTTACTCTTTCTCTTTCATTGTTCCATCTTCAGACGTAGTTTTTTTTCTCCATTTTCTCTTCTTAGTATTTTCATTTTTCTTCACTATCATGAGAAAGACTATTCCATTTACTGCCCACACAATCATAAAAAATTTCAATCTAAAACATCCTACAAAAATGGTTCTTATTTTATCCGAGAAAATTCCCCAAGGACATGGTCACTTGGTGGTGCATCCTAAAACTTTCTATGATATGCAAACGGAATTGCTTGTAGTAAGGGAGCTCTGGTGGTAAAGATTTGCAAAGCTCGGGATTATTACGGTTACCTATGAAGAAGCGGCATATGTTAGAGGGGTGTTCTATTCTACCTACAAGAATGGATTTGCGTCTAAACTCGATCCTATGGAGGCCGAAAGTTTATCGAGGGTGGAACAATCTCATGAAGATATATGAGACTATATGGATAGCAAAACTTGAGAAGATAAATTCTAAATTAGAGGAAGCGATAGCTGAGATTCGCATTTAAATACAAGTTAATTAAATATAAATTATAGTTTAACTTAAAAAATCCAAATAAATTAAACATCTAAACATGAATAAATAAATTTTTTTGAAGATAACTATTATGGATGTTGCAATTAGTTTTCATTGTCAATATCATCATAATCATCTCCAAGAAAATTTCCCAAGGACACGGTCAATATGTAGTGCATCCTAAAACTTTCTATGATATGCAAATGAGAATGCTTATAGTACAGGAGCTCTAGTGGCAGAGATTTGCAAAGCTCGGGATAATTACGGATATCCATGAAGAAGCGGCCTATGTTGGACGGTTGTTTTATTCTCCTAAAAGAATGGATTTGATGTGACTAAGAAGGTCACTGCGTCTAAACTCAATCCTATGGAGGCTGAAAGGTTATGAGGCTGGAACAATTTCTTGAAGATATACGAGACTATATGGATAGCAAAACTTGAGAAGATAATTCTAAATTAGAGGAGGTGATATATGAGATTCGCATTTATATAAGTTAATTAAATATAAATTATAGTTTAACTTAAACATCCAAATAAATTAAACATCTAAACAAGAATAAAATAAATTTTTTTCAAGATAATTATGGACGTTGCAATTAGTTTTTATTGTCAATATCATCATAATCATCTCTTCTTTAAATTGCATTGCATTGCATTGGCATCATTATCCTCAATATCTTCAAAAAAATAAAAGAAAATATAATTGAATATCATTTTTAAACGACTTTTAATTTCCTAAATAATGTTAAGAATAGTCTAAATTTTGATTTAACAACTAATAGACAACAACCGATGAAATTTTTGTATTAAAATAAAAACATAAATGATATATTGAGTCTCTCAAATTCATCTCATTACAGTTCTTCTTATAAGTCATCGTTTTACTCTTTCTCTTTCATAGCTCCGCCTTCCATCTCTGTTTTCTTTTCTCCATGTTCTCTTCTCTGTATTTTCGTTTTCCTTCACCATTGTGAGAAAGAATATTCCATTTGTTGTCCAGAAAATCATACAAAACTTCCTTTTAAAACATCCAACAAAATTGTTCTTGTTGTATCCAAGAAAATTGCCCAAGGACATGGTCACTTGGTAGTGCACCCTAAAACTTTCTATAATATGCTAACGAGAAAGGTTACAATAAGGGAGATTTGATGGCAGAGATTTGCAAAGCTCGGGATAATTATGGGTACCATTGAAGAAGATATCTATGCTGGAGGGGTGTTTTAATCTATCTACAAGAATGTATTTTCTATGACTATGAAGGTCATTGCGTCTACACTCAATCTAATGGAGGCCGAAAGGTTATCGAGGGTGGAACAACCTCTTGAGGATATGCGCGATGATATGGATAACAACCTTGAGA
Source organism: Jatropha curcas (assembly GCF_014843425.1). Next base: position 43,651 of record NW_023590795.1, read on the forward strand.
AGATGAATTCTAAATTAAAGAAGGTGATAGCTGGGATTCACATTTACATATAAGTTAATTAAATATAAATCACAGTTAAACTCAAACATCCAAATAAATTAATCAATAAACATGAATAAAATATTTTTTTTCAAGATAATTATGGATGTTGCAATCAGTTTTCATTGTCAATATCATCATAAACATCTCCTGTTTAAATTGGATTGCATTGCATTGACATCATCATCCTCAAGAGGTGAATATGAGATTCGGCATTTTATATAAAGTCTAATTAATTATGAGATTATAATCAGGTAGTGATCACGAGTTTAACTTAAACATTACCCAAGCATCATATTAATGAGAGCATCTAAATATCAGAATAAAAATAAATGTGTTTTTTTCTGAGAGATATATATGGATGTTGCTCGCATATGTTTTATTGTCAATTATCTATTCAATATAAATCATTGTATTCTCTTCTTTTAAATTGCATTGCAGTTGCATTGGCACATTATCCCGTCTTCATTAAAAGTTCACAAAATAAATAATTTACCAAGAAAATATATATATTAGGAATTATCATTTTTAAATCGACTTTCTAAATTTCCCTAAATAATCGTTTAATGAAATAGTTTTTAATTATTGATTAAACAAATTAATAGTACTACACTCAACCGGTGCACTGAATAATTTTTGCTATTATAAAATAAAAAACTATTATAATATGATTAATATTATGATCTCACTCAAATTTCATCGGCTCATTACAGTTCTTCTTATTACCAGTCATCGGTTTTATAGATACTGCATTTCTCCTTTTCATAGCTCCGTTCCATCAATCTGTTCTCTTTTCTCTCTCAATGTTCTCCTCATCCTGTATTTTTATCAGTTTGTCCCTTGCACTCCATTGGGGTGACGAAAAGAATAATTCCATTTGGTTGTCCCAGAAAATCATACTACACGTTTAACTTCCTTTTAATACATCCATGCACAAATATGTTCTTGTTGTAGTCCAAGAAAATTGCCCAGGACATGGTCAACTTGGTAGTGCACCCTAAAACACTTTCTATAATATCGCTAACGAGGAGAAAGGAGCTTTACAGATAAGGGAGATTTTGATGTGCAGAGATTTGCAAAGCATCGGGATAAATTAATGGGTCAGGGCAATTGATAAGAAATCATCTAGTGCTGGAGGGTGTTATTAAATTCTATAACCTACTATCAAGAAATGTATTTTATTTCCTATGACTATTGAAGGTCAATTGGCGTCTACACTCAATTCTAATTTTGGAGGCGAAAAAGAGTAAACCGAGGGGTGAAGACAACCTCTGGGCAGAGATTTGCAAAGCTCGGGATAATTATGGGTACCATTGAAGAAGATATCTATGCTGGAGGGGTGTTTTAATCTATCTACAAGAATGTATTTTCTATGACTATGAAGGTCATTGCGTCTACACTCAATCTAATGGAGGCCGAAAGGTTATCGAGGGTGGAACAACCTCTTGAGGATATGCGCGATGATATGGATAACAACCTTGAGAAGATGAATTCTAAATTAAAGAAGGTGATAGCTGGGATTCACATTTACATATAAGTTAATTAAATATAAATCACAGTTAAACTCAAACATCCAAATAAATTAATCAATAAACATGAATAAAATATTTTTTTTCAAGATAATTATGGATGTTGCAATCAGTTTTCATTGTCAATATCATCATAAACATCTCCTGTTTAAATTGGATTGCATTGCATTGACATCATCATCCTCAATATCTACAAAAAAATAAAAGAAAATACAATTGAATATTAATTTCCTAAATAAACTTAAGAATTGCCTAAATTTTGATTGAACAACTAATAGACAATAACTGATGAATTTTTTTAAAAAAAAAAAAACCTAAATGACATATTGAGTCTCTCAAATTCATCTCATTATAGTTCTTCTTATAAGTCATCGTTTTACTCAAATCCATTTTCTCTTCTCAGTATTTTCATTTTCCTTCACCGTAATGAGAAAGAATATTCCATTTGTTGCCACACAATCATAAAAAACTTTTTTCTAAAACATCCTACAAAAAGTGTTCTTATTGTATCCAAGAAAATTTCCTAAGGACATTGTCACTTGGTGGTGCTGATACGATGCAAATACTTATATATTTTTACATCAAAATCCCCTTAAATTAACTAATAAAATGCCTATATTTGTGCACTTATATTAGAAAATTTGTAGAATTACAATTTTATGTAGGGAGGAACCTCGGAAATTATAAAAGATGTATTTCTCATAAAATCAATGGAAATATAGGCAATTAGACCCGAAAAAGCCTAATTTTAGAGCTAATATTACAAGACCATTTTACAAGCAAAAATTGAGGTTGAGTTGTGAAGAAAAGAAGTTCACAGACCAAGCCCAGAAGGAGAAAAGCCCATGTCCAACAAGACATACACTTGGGCTATCGCCTAAGGCATGGAAAAGATGAGCTTAGGCAAGAGAAGCTAGGAGACCACCTATGTGCACTAGGCGATCTCCTAAGGGCAAACTCACACTTATGCGATCTCATGACCACCTAGGCGATCTCCTATAGTCAAGATGATAGCCAAGCATTCTCCTATGGATGAAACACTTCTCCAAGCGGTCTTCTATGGATGTTAGGCGATCTCATATGTGCCAAAGCTAAATCAAGCGATCGCCTACACCAGTTCCAAGGGTAAAAGTCCCTATTCATTGAACAACAGCTCATGCTTAGCTGTAATCTGATTGGACGGGGCCCAATTGCCCCACTTGCCAAATTGCGCAGAGAAGACTGGCCCTTATGCATCTGAGTTCTATAAATAGCAACATAAATCAACAGAGAAAGATGCCGGCAGAAAAATAGAAAATTAGTATATCACTCTGTAAATATTTAGTGTAGTTTCATGTTTGTAATCTCAAAGGTCAGGAGAGGAAGGTTGTGTGATAGAGTCTCAGACTCAACAGAAGCCATACCTGATCCATCATTCTCCTCTGTTATTATCTGTTATCTTTATATTCTTTATTTTATTATCGTTTTTATAAAGAAACAACCTTTCTATAACTCCATTCTTTTTCTCTCAATAAAAGATATGGATTGAAAAGATATGCACACCGAGCAATTGCAAATAATAAATTATGAAAAAGGATCATATAGCTACTCATCAAGCTCTGGTATAAGAAAAATAATCTTCCAGATTTGTAGATATCATCATGTTTGCTAAAAAAATAGTCGATTCCTGCACAAGCGCTCCTATGGAGAGAGGAAATGGACTTTAAGTTGCTGGAATAGAGAATCGCCATCAGCATCCTCCAGAAGTCACCGAAGCTACCATAAGCCTGTGAATCCATCATTCTCTCTCAATGTCTAAATTTACAAAATGCCTGTTAATCTTTAAGGTGTTAACTTTGTTTATATATTTATTCGTTCTTTATAAAGAAACACACCCTTTCTATAAGCTCCGCCATTCGTTTATGATTACACTCTCAATCTAAAGAAGTATTGTATCTGCTATTCATGGGTATATATATTCATTGATTTTATATCTATTTCTCATCAAAATAACATCGTATTAAGAAGTGTATATCGGGGACAAAAGATTCTTGGAGAGGCACGCGCGCACTTCAATCTATTACCGTATCCATCATTCTCCTCTGTTATTATCTGTTATCTTTATATTCTTTATTTTATTATCGTTTTTATAAAGAAACAACCTTTCTATAACTCCATTCTTTTTCTCTCAATAAAAGATATGGATTGCTATTTGGTTGTTTACATTGTTTTATCTAAATAAGTGAGTAAACCAGCCATTCTTGGGAGGGATTAATATCTATTACCTCCGGAATGTTGAGCGGCTTTATGAAAAATTAAATCATCTATAATGTGATATAAATTTCTAATTCAATTTGTGCAACACAAATGCTTGTAAAATAAAGCTGGATCCCTTTATTTACTTGACATTAGGTATGCAAGCAAAGGATCGAAAGATGAAGTTCAAGCACCTAAACCACATAAATTGAGCATTGATTTTATATCTAGAAATAGAATAAAGCTAATGTTAAAAGGGGGACGCTTATTACGTATGCAACATACGAAAGGCATCATACGATTGTTATAGTTGACTACTTCGAAAGAGTAGATAACTAACTAGAACACTCTACCCTTCAGAATATATATCACAAGTGCTTAATATGCTGCCACCCACTTCCAGATGGTAATGGATCAATCCATCACTAGAATACTTTCTCATTTATAATTTCAAAAAGAAAAAAAATATATATTTCTAACTACTAACTTCTAACTGCTAACCTCTAACTATTAACCGTTAATTTTTATTTTATGTTATTTAATTTCTTTTAATTTTTTGCTCTTTTACTTTACTGCACTTTAATTTCCTGCAATTTACTTTATCGCAATTTTATTTTATTGCATTTTACTTTTACACATCTCTATTTTATTTAAATTCCAGACATTTATTTTTCTGCTACTTAAATTTCTATTATTTTATTTTACGCATAACTCTCCCCTTTTATTAATTTTGCCTGATAATTAAGTATTTAAAATATTCTAGTACTTAATCCTTCTAATCCCTATGGATACGATATTTTACATACTCTTTGTACGACCCGTTAATACTTGCTGTATAATCTCATTGCCGAATATTAGCCGTTGCGTGCGCGGTCGGATCAAGTTTTTGGCTCTATTGCCGGGGATTGGCGACATGATTGATATTAGAAAATTTTGAAAAGCAATTAATCATGCAATTTTATTTATCTGTCATTTATTTTTGCTTTTATCTTTATATTTATTTTTAGTAATTTTCTTTATATATTGAGAGCACTCTCCCCTTTTACTTACACTATTGAGCCACTAGTGATAGATTAAGTATTTCGTAAAAATATTCTAGTAACTTATAACCTTATAAATCCCTATTGAAGAATACGTATTATTCTCTAAGATAACTACCTCTAATAGTACGAACCCGCGTTAATTACGTGATGCCTAAGGTGAATAATCTCATTGGTCACCCGCACTAGCATCAATGTCAGGAATATAGAATAGGCACGTTGCGCTCGCCCGCCGAGCCAAGCCGTCACGGCAAATCAGAAAATGTTTATGTGCTCTGTTGCCAATCCCCCGGGAGAGGGAACTGTGACGACAACTGTGAAAAAGGGATATTAGAACCATATGATTTTTGCAAAAAAGCAAACTTCAATTCACTCCCCGAAGAGTCCGCCACTTAAGTTATTGTATTTATTATACTGTCATTTATTTTTGCTTTTAATCTTTATACTCTGTTAAATTGGGTTTAGTAAATTTTTCTATTATGGATACTACTAATAAAGGTCAGTGACGGTCACAAAACATATAAAATATATATATATATATAGTTATATATTTAGCTCATTACATTATAATATAATATAGCAATTGTTGATTCGAAATTCATTTAGGAGTCCTTAATTAGTAATAATAAATATAAAAATATAAAAATAAAAACACACACTCACAAAATTAAAATTATAATAAAATTTTCTATATGGACTAAACCTTTTAATTAATGAAAACAAGAGATGTCAAGAAAAAGAGAGAGCGATTGAATAGAATATTGTGTCCTACTAAGATCAAGAAATAGAAACTGGCAGGTTAACGAAAAATACTCCACGCACAGAGAAAATCTGAGCAGGAAACTGTCAGGCGCCAGAGAGCGGAAGAGGAGATAAAAAGTTCGCATCATGTCAGACTGAGCTGACAGGCCGAAAGTGCCTTGAAAATGACTCGGCCCGCAGAAATCGTGAATGCGCAGAAGATCGGATAGAGAAAGGACTCAAAAAAGTTTGGGGCCAAGAGCCTGCCTAGAGTCGAAAAAACCCCAAAGGGGAAGCGGAAATCTGAAACTATATGAAAGGAGTGTACGAAAGAGCCGCTCAATATTACCGAGAAAGAACACTCCATAGGTTGAAAAGAAAAAAAGAAACTATTAAGAGGATTGAAGAGAGGCATATACAGCAAAATTTTCGCTCTATGAAAGAGGTTGTCACGCTTGAGAAGGAAGTCACTCACCTAATTCCTAATCCGCGCAAAAAAGTTGTGATGCCTCGTATTTTTAGTGAAATCTTTGACTCACGCAAAAAAAGAATGATTGAGTCAAATGCCTTTGGTGGTGAGAGGTCATATTGCCCAACTTTGCGGAGAGTAACATTGAAATACTATGTTTGAGGCAGGGCACACATTTGCCAGAATAATCATTATGAAAAAATTTCTCCATGGTTTATATACCAGACCAGTCTTGGAGCAAAAGACCAACTATGATCCCAAAAAACTAAACTTAAACCGAAGGATCTATGCATAACCTAAGAACAGGAAACCATCCGAATATCTTTCCTCAACTACCATATATATACCTAAAGCATGACTTTCAAACATCTATAGTCCATAATCCAGCATACTGATAGCGGTCATATCCAACACAAACATGGATGACCCACACAACACGAGGGAATACCTAGATAGCACAGTTCTAATACACATCACAACACCAAAAAATATATACAATGCTCCTTACGAGAGTCACGTTCACTCTTATGTCCAGAAAGCAATATGTACCAAAATTAATACACTCTCACTGTCCTCTAATCTGAATCACACCCTAATGAAGCCACTCTAATACCTTAGCGTATTATACAAGAACAAAAGAGAAAGCCAATAGATGGGATAATATAGCAGGGGAACATGTTCGAAAAAAAATGTAATGTTAAACGAAAGAGCTAATTCTTTCCACACTCATAAATTCGCTATATAATATGTAATATAAATATAAAAATATAAAAAATAAAAAATAAATATATATATTTCTATGGACTAACCTTTTATGATCAGATCGAGAAGCGTTGATGTTGTGCCTCTAGATCAAGAAATAGAAAAACCACGAACTCTACGAAGAATCTACAAAAGGCGCCAGAGGAGAGATAAAAGTCCCATCTAGACTAGACACCAAAGTGCCGATATGTCGCGATCTGAATCAGAAGAGGAAGAGAAAATAGAATCTGAAATAGAAGAGTTAGACAATTCAAAACCAATCATGGTTGAAAAAAGAACTTTATGGGATTTGAATCAACAAAATGCTTGACGTTGACGGACTCACATTCCTATCCGCAAAGTTTGATGCCTTGTTTAGGAAACTTGATACGCTAAATGTGAGTGCTGTTGGAGCAATGCAACTAGAACTTGAAATCTATGTTGAGGCAGGGCACACATTTGCAGAAAATCATTATGAAAATCTCATGGTTCCCGAGCCAGTCTTGGAGCAAGCCAACTATGTCCAAAACAACTACCCCTAAGATCCTAGACGGAACCAATTTCCTAACTCCTATAACTCAGATTTCAAAAATTGCCCATATCCAGCTACTAACCAAAACATCAGACCACCACCACCTAGATACCTCTGAGACAAAACCAAAATTCATTCCCACAACAGTTCACTCCAGCCAGACAAAACCAAAATTAATACTCTAGCTCTATCTCAACCCTAGAAGCCACTCTATATAGCTTTATCCAAGAACAAAAGCAAGCCAATGATGGTTTCAGGGACATGTTCGAAAAAATGAATGTAAGAATTGATCAACTTTCCACTCATATGAAGTTCATGGAAAATCAAATAGTGCAGTAGGCAAGCTCCTCAGGAAGCAAAGCCTAAGGTAAGCTTCCAAGCCAACCAGAACCAAATCCAAAAGAGTACTGTAATGTTGTCTACCTTAGAAGTGGAAAGACCCTAGAAGAACAAAAGAGCGCAATGCAGCAAGAGGAGAAATCAAAAGAACAAGAATCAGAAAACCAAAAGCATAAGCAAAAAAAAGATGAGGAAATCAGAAAGAAGAGACATGAAGAAGACATTCAAAGGAGAATAAGAGCCTTTGAGAGGAAAGCCGTTCCATTTCTCCAAAGACTCCGACAGACAAATCTAGACAAACAGTTCGAGAAATTCCTAGAGATGCTGAAAAAACTATTCGTCAACATTCCATTCTCTGATATTATGACTCAGATGCCTACCTATGCCAAATTTTTAAAAGAAATTCTGACGAAGAAATGGAAGATGGAAGAGTTGGAAACAGTGGCACTTATAGAGGATTGCAGTGTAATGATCCAAAATAAGGTGCCACCAAAAATGAAAGATCCAGGAAGTTTCTCTATTCCATGTGAAGTTGGAGCAGTAAAGATCAACAAAGCCTTATGATCTAGGAGCTGGTGTTAGCCTGATATCGTTATCTATCTTCAACAGACTCAACATTGGAGAGCTTAAACCAACTCGTGTTGTCCTACAATTAGCCGATTGATATGTTAAATATCCAAGCGAAATTATAGAAGATGTCCCAGTCAAAATTGGCAAATTCTATATTCCGGTGGATTTTATGGTACTGGAGATGGAAGAGGATGCACAAACACCCATCCTTTTAGGCCGACCTTTCCTAGCAACTGATGGAGCTCTTATAGAAGTTAAGGAAGACAGACTCACACTTGAAGGTAGGAGAAGATGAAATAGTCTTCAACCTACTTGATATAATGAAGTAGCCAACCTAAAATGCAGAATGTTTCAGAATTGACGTAATGGACGAAATTTCAAAGGAGATAATTAATAAGGAAATCTATAAGGATCCCTTCAATAAGTTCATTCCAACTGTTTACAATGATGAAGAGGAAGATCCTAAGCAGATAGAAGTAGACCCTCCACCCGATGATTTGCCAATAAGAGATCCAAACATGCCACCAACTATAGAGATCATACAAAAGGTAGAATTGAAACCCTTACCTAAGGAACTCAGGTATGCATTTCTCAGTCCTGATAATACTTACCCTGTGATAATCAATTCTTCTTTCGATGTTGATCAAGTAGAAAAATTGTTGCGTTTGCTTAAACAACATAGGAATACCCTAGGGTACAATATTAAAGATATAAAAGCTATAAGTTCAGCAATTTGCATGCATATAATTTTATTTAAAGATGGATTTAAACCTTCAATTGAGCCACAAAGGAAACTGAACCCAAATCTTAAAGTTCTTAAAAAGGAAATAACTAAGCTATTAGACGCAGGTATCATCTGCCCTATTTCCGACAGTCAGTGGGTCAGTCCAATTCATGTAGTGCCTAAAAAGGGAGGAACCACTGTAGTTAAAAGAGAAGATGACACGAACCTAGCCACTAGAGTTGTGACCAATTTGGCGAATGTGCATTGATTATAGAAAATTAAATAAAGCCACCCGGAAGGATCATTTTCCATTACCTTTTATTGATCGAATTTTAGAAAGACTAGCTGGTAATGCTTATTTTTATTTTGTTGATGGATTTTCTGGATTTTATCAAATTTATATTCACCCTCAAGATTAGGAAAAGACCATATTTACTTGTCCCTATGGTACTTATGCATTTAGACATAAGTCATTTGGATTATGTAATGCACCTGCTACCTTTCAAAGGTGTATGATGGTTATTTTTTTAGATTTTCTTGAAGAATGCATAGAAGTTTTTATGGATGATTTTTCTGTTTATGACTTAACATTTGAAGATTGTTTAAAAAATCTAGAATTCTTAAAACAATGTGAAGAGACCAAACTTGTGTTAAATTGGGAAAAGTGCCATTTGATGGTATAAGAAGGAGTTGTCCTCGGACACATAATTTCAAAAAAAGACATATAAGTTGACTAAGCCAAAGTGGAGGTCATAAAAAATCTACCACCACCTTCATCTGTAAAAGAAATTAGAAGCTTCTTAGGACGTGCTGGATTTTATCGAAGATTTATGAAGGATTTCTCAAAAATATCAAAGCCATCGTGCCACATGTTAGGTAAAGATGTTCCTTTTCTTTTCTATAATAACTGTATGAACTCCTTTTGCAAGTTAAAGAAAGCAGTAATATCTACACTAGTTATCTCGCCCTCGGACTGGTCACTTCCTTTTGAATTGATGTGTGATGCAAGTGATGTAGCCATTGGAGCTGTACTCGGGCAAAGGAAAGATCAGAAAGCATACGCCATCTACTATGCAAGTCAGACGCTAGATGACACAGGCCAATTACACCACAATAGAGTTTCTCGTTGTAGTATGGGCTTTGGATAAATTCAGAGACTACCTATTTGGATCCAAAGCTACCATGTATATAGACCATATGGCAATCAAATACTTAATTGAGAAGAAAGATGCAAAGCCTAGATTGATCAGATGGATCTTGCTACGACAATAATTCGACTATGATATTAAAGACAAGAAAGGATCAAAAAACGTTATAACAGACCATCTATCCAGAATCAGAAGAGAAGAAGATATCGGAGATGACCCCTTGGTGCCCATTAATGATTCATTTCCAAGAGAGCAAATTATTGCTGTCCAATAAATAAGATCATCGTGGTTCGCAGACTACGCCAACTATTTAGCAAGCAAAATAATTCCTCATCACCTCATTTTTTACCAAAGAAGACGCTTTCTCAAAGAGGTGAGGAATTATTATTGGTACGAACCACTCCTTTATAAGAGATGCGCAGACGGAATTGTCTGCAGATGTCTAACAGAAGACGAACTGCTACACACTATCTTTAGTGCCTTCTTCACCATACAGAGGACACTTTGGCATAGCAAAAACAACTACAAAAATCCTACAAGCTGGATTCTTCTGGCCTAATCTTTTTAAAGATATGAAGCAATTCATTGCCACCTGCGACAGATGCAAAGAATGGGGAATATATCTAGAAGAAATGAGATGCCACAAAAAAGCATTCAGGAAGTAGAATTATTTGATGTTTGGGGCATTGACTTCATGGGCCTTTCCTGCCATCATTTAACAATAGATACATTCTAGTCGTAGTAAACTATTTATCTAAATGGGTCGAAACAATAGCATCATCTATAAATGACTCAAAGGTGGTTGTTAAATTTCTGAAGAAGTACATCCTCACTAGATTTGGTACACCCAGAGCTCTCATTAGTGATGGAGGATCGCACTTCTGCAACCAACCTTTGGAGATTTTGCTAAAAAGATACGGAATCACTCACTGTGTTGCTACTCCTTATCATCCTCAGACAAACGAATAAGTCGAAATCTATAATCGTGAATTAAAAGCCATCTTAGAAAAAATAGTAAACAACTCTAGAAGAGACTGGTCTTTAAGATTAGATGATACTTTATGGGCCTAATGAACAGCTTTCAAAACACCAATTGGAATGACTCCGTTCAGACTTGTGTTCAGAAAATCATGTCACTTACCGATAGAACTGGAACACAAGGCATTTTGGGCTATCAGAACTCTGAATTTCGATTTGAATAAAGAATCCGAACGAAGATTATTGCAGATAGAGGAGTTGGAGGAAATACGACTTGACGCCTATGAAAATGCAAAGATTTACAAAGAACGGACCAGACACCAGCACGACAAACATATTCTAATATGGGAAATTAAAGAAGGAGACCAACTATTGTATTCAACTCCTAACTCAAACTATTTCCAAAAAAATTGAAATCCAGTTGGACCGGACCTTATAAGGTGATCAAGGTGCATCCCCATGGCGCAGTGGAAATTTGGAGCAATAAATCCAGAACATTCAAAGTGAACGGCCAAAGGCTCAAACTCTATCTAACTAGAGAGAACCTGCCTGACGTAAGCAGGTGGTACCTCATCAATCCAGGTTAGTACCCTATCCTTAGCTAATATATATAGTAGTATGTAAATAATTTATAAAAATAAAAACACAAAAATTTTTAATTAGTAAGTATATATAATTAGGATTTTTATTTCTATCTTTTTAGCATTATCAATTAGTAGGAATATATATATATATATATAATAAAATGAATCCTAAGTTAGGTGAGAGCATGGTTCGTTGAAATTGGACCATAGGCCATCGCCTAAGGGTAAGTTGAGATACTCTTATGAGATCGTCTGGACTAAGGAAAGAGCTGGCTCAAGCGACCACCTGAGCAAAGAGCAATAGATCCCCTACCTTAGCCAAGAAGCCAAGCAAGCCAAGCCACCACCTACTAAGAAGTAGGAGATCGCCTACCTCAACCAAAAGGCCAAGGCAGGAGATCTCCTAAGAGGAGGAAAACATAAGCTAGGCGCACGCCTACCATCCCAGGTACGCAGCTTTAGGCATTTGCTTACTCAGCTCACACTTGTCACTCAAGAGATACTTAGACCTATTGACTAGCCAAATAACCCGTTTAGGGAGATGAGTTGTCCCCATGCAATAAAATGAAAATAACACGTGACACACAATCATCGCACAACATGTAACAAATGTAACATAAGCCATGCAAAGTACCTTTTTGCATGGTTTATAAGCGAAATTGTGCAACCAATTTTACTCCTCTCTTGTCAACTTTGTGTTTTCGTCCCATTTAATCCCCCGGAGGATCCGAAAACATCACTTTTTATTTTTGAATTGGAAATGTAATTCTCTTATTTAAATAATTGGTGACAAAACCTTTTGGATACGCGATGCCGATAAATCGGTCTTATAAAATATTTTGAGTCACCACCCATTAATTCGGCAATTGGACCGTTTCCAATTTTATAAAAGTGACTTCATTTAACCCAATTTTGTTCAAGGCCGATTATTTGAAAAACTGGTCAGGCGCACCGTGTGCGATTCTAGGTAAGGGAATTGGGTACCCTCTAACTGGTAGGGCACGCTTTATCATGGGCATTTGGCTTACTCAGCCCTCAACACCAATAAATTTTGTCAAACTCAAGAGTAGCTTAACTTACGCTTACTCCTCCCAAAGTTGACTTGAACCAAATGGGAGACCCCACTGGGGCTTCCTCGTTCTCAAGATGGAGATGAAGTAATCATAATCGCCTTTAATTTGGAGTAAGCCAGTGGCGGCATTTTGCAATAAAATGAAAATAACACGTGACACACAATCATCGCACTAAACATTTGTAACCAAATGTAACATAAGCCATGCAAGTCCTCTTATTTGCATGGGAATTTAATAAAGCGAAAATTGAATGCAACAATATTTACTCCTCTCACGTTGGCTCACTCGTGTGCTTTGTTTCGGTACTCCAATTTAATCCCCCGGCTGCTTCTGCGACTCCCGAGTAAAACCACTATCAACTAATTTATTTTGATTTCGAATTGGAAATATTGCTCAACTTTCTCCAATTATTTAAAATAAATTGGTGACAAAACCTTTTGGTACGCCGATGCCGATAAATCAGAACGGTCTTACCTCACAAATAACTTTTTGAGGCAGCACCTCACTCACATTTATATAATCGGTCCAATTTGGAATTCCGTTTTCCAAAATTTTATAAAAGTACTTTCATTTTATAAACTGAAGACTACAAGTTCTTGTCTCCAAAGGGCCGATTGATTTGGAAGGAAAGGGCGCTTGGTCAGTAGCAACCTGTGAAAGTCAGGCATCGCGTTGTGGCGATTCTAAAGGTAAAGGGAAAAGTGACTTCATTTAACCCAATTTTGTTCAAGGCCGATTATTTGAAAAACTGGTCAGGCGCACCGTGTGCGATTCTAGGTAAGGGAATTGGGTACATCGGCCTGTTGGAAGCTGACGCCCGGAAAATTCGACCTCTTTTAACCTACAATTTCTAATTCATTTTAATTTAGGAAAGCCAATTTATTTATTAAACCCAACCCGAATAAATCGACCCGAGTTCCTATGTGGAAAATTAATTAATCGTCCCAAATAAGTCCATTCATTGCATTCATACTCATTCACAATCACATCAATCATCCACCCACAGCAAAAATAATTAAAAGAACCGCTATTGCCTTATGGTTAAAGGCGGGCCACAAACCGAATTTAAGATACAATCAACCCAATATAAACTCAATAAATTCTAAAATACCAAAATAATATATAATAGTAAATTAACCTATTTGATATGATTAAATCATAATCTGTGCATTATTGGTGATTTCTTGAGTTAAACAAAAAACATTCATTTAATTACGCGGAATTAAATTAAAGAAATAAAATCATTCTGGAACCCCAAAACAGTTGCGTCACGCAGCTGTTCTATGAAGAACAGTTGCGTGACGGAACTCCTAGCTGCGTGACGCGTGTGTTCGTGACTTTATAAAAAATTTCCAAATTTATTAATTACTCATTTAAAACATAATATTAAATATCAAAATATGAATGAAATAAGTTTATTAATCACAAACAGTTCCGTCACGCAGGTGGTCCAAGCAAAGTCAACTACTTTTGGACTTGAACAGTTGCATCACGCAGGTAGTAGCTGCGTGACGCAGCTGCTCTGGTCCGTAACTACCTTTCAAACTATCCTTTTTACGTGTTCTTTTTATCAATAGTTGTTTAATACTACTCAGAAATGTACAAAAGTGGGCAGAATATTACTTAATCAATACCAAACTAATCAAATGCTAATAAAACAAAATATTTAATCAATACACGATTAAAAAATAAAGAGGAGAGTTTAAATAGTTACCTAACCCTCAGATTCGAGGACTGCATGCGGTTTAAATGATTTAGGAATGAAGTTTCACGACTCCAGAAGCTTTCTTTGCCAAGTTTTAACAAGAAAACTCTCTTTTCTTTCATTTTCTCTTTTTCTCTTTTTATGACTTTTTGGTTTTTGTGTTTTTAATCTATTATCTCTAATGGCTTAATCTTCCTCAAGGTAACTCACTGGAGCTCTTGGGGAAAACCCTAGCCGCACTAAAATTTTTCTAAGTCCAAAGAAAATGCCAAAGTCTAGAGATAAGTCCCGTTTAAAACACAAAATGTTGTATTTATATGGGTAGGGCAACAGAACAGAGCTGTGTCACGCAACTAACAGTTGCGTGACGCACCCGCGAGCTACGTGACGCAGCTTACTTTTTGTACAGTTGCCGCGTATCCATACAAACAGTGCAGACCGTTGCACGGGCCTGTCCAAGTGATGTCATCCTAGTTAGAGTTGCGTGATGCAACTATAAGTGCCGTCACGCCCGATTTAAACACAAATGTTGTCATTTATACAATGGGTAGGGCAACAAGAACAAGAGCTGTGTCACGCAACTAACAGTTGCGTGACCGCAACCCCGCGAGCTACGTTTGACGCAGCTTACCTTGGTCTTGTTACAGGTGTGGGCCGCGTTATCCATACAAACAGTGCAGAACGTTGCACGGGCCTGTCCGCGTATCCATACAAACAGTGCAGACCGTTGCACGGGCCTGTCCAAGTGATGTCATCCTAGTTAGAGTTGCGTGATGCAACTATAAGTGCCGTCACGCAACTTATAGCTGCGTGACACAACCCTAACGCAGGTCAAACCCTTTGGACCGGTTTGATTCAATTTTTTGGTTAAAAACACTTCTGGTTGACCCTGATTCTTTATTCCTCATCCCTATATCATCACCGGGTTAGGTGGAGCATAAAATTACGCGTCAATGCTTTGCTAAACATTTAGAACCCTACCAAGCTAAAACTTTAAACACAGAAGCTTTACACCCCATTAATGGCATCTAGAAGACGAGTTTCAGTCGAACTAGTGACATGTAAGTGCAGAAATGACCCAATATCACCTAGTATGCCCATCATTCCTATGTCAAATCCTCAGAAAACATTCAACAGACTAGAGACAATAAGGATTATTGTTCCATCGAGAAAGATTAACAAAGAACTACTTGACCTAATCAAGGATCCAGGCAAATTTTTGCATCTTGGTGGAAGAAATGGGGTGGGAGAGCTTAGCAAGTTGAAGTTAGGGTGGTGCTAGAGGTTTTTGTTATATGATTTGCTACGGATTTTTGGAGGACCTCCACCTAACACCCTGTGAGAGTTACCCATTCCCGTCTAAAGTTAATTCTTTTTTAAGAAGGCGGGAAGAATATTTTGCTTTTTGTAAGAGAGAAAAAAAAAGAAAAAAATCTTATAAAATAAATAAAACCTTTTTTTCTTCAGTCCTATTTTTATTCTATCAATTATATTGCATACTCGCTTTATTTACTTGCTGTTTATTTGCATAAAATATAAAGCGAGAAAAAAAAACCAAAAATATATATACTTTCATGTAATAGTACTTTAGATTAATACTAATAAAGAGAAAAGAAAAGAAAAAGGAAATAGTTAAAATATAAAAAATATATAGGCCGATGAAGCTAGGCGGGCACATGAGCTCAGCCTAGGCGATCGCCTGGCTTGAGGTTCATGCGCACCTGAGCGCTCGCTTCACCCTTGCTTTCCCTTCGACAGGTGCTCGCCTGTCGCTCTTGTTCTCCACACCTACACAATCACCTGGCCCATCACCAAACCACATACACGCGCTCGCCTGTTTTCTTTCTTTTTCTTTAAATGCATGTGCCTCATTCCTTCTCTTCTTCTCTCTCGTGCGACTCTCTCTCTCTCTCTCTCTCTCTCTCTACCCCTCACAATAGCACTGCTCTCTCTCATAATCTCTCTTTGTCACCTTTGATTGACACCACAGGTCGCCTCCTTCTCTAAAATGCCAAAATAGAGAAAGTAATTCTATTTTCTGTATCATTATCATAACATACAACCACCAATTTATACAAGAATACTCACATAATTCTAGCCTAGGATTACGTATTTACATCCTTAATCTAGGTAACGGCTATAGACAAGGAAATCAGAACCATAAATACAAATTATCTTAATTACATAATAATTACTAATACCCCTCCTCAAGGTGGTGCATGTATATCTGTCATGCCCAACTTGTTCACAGATTCTTCAAAAACTTGCTTAGATACTCCTTTTGTTAGGACATCTACAAGCTGTTTATTTGATCTCACAAATGGCAGTTCAATAACCTTACTCTTCAACTGTTCCTTTATAAAAAAATCGATCAATCTCTATGTGTTTGGTCCGATCATGTTGAACAGGGTTGAATGCAATTTCAATTGCTGATTTATTATCACAAAATAGTTTCATAGGAGTTTGTAACTCCAGATTGCTGATTTATTATACAAATACAAAATAGTTTCATAGGAGTTTGTAACTCGAATCCGATATCCTTCAATAATTTCTTGATCCAAAGAAGTTCACATATACCCAACGCCATGCCTCTAAATTCAGCCTCAACACTGGACCTTGAGACCACGGATTGCTTCTTACTACGCCAGGTTACCAAATTTCCACCAACAACCATAAAGTAACCAAAAGTGGACCTCCTGTCATCTACACAACTTGCCCAATCAGCATCAGTGTGGCCTTCTACACAAAGGTGACCATGATTTCTAAATAAAACACCTCTTCCTGGACATCTTTTCAAATACCGACAAATTCTTCTCACAGCAGCTAGATGGGATTCACGCGGATCATGCATGTATTGGCTTACAATATTAACAGCAAATGTTATATCAGGTCTTGTGTGTGCCAAATAAACATGTATTGGCTTACAATATTAACAGCAAATGTTATATCAGGTCTTGTGTGTGCCAAATAAATTAGCTTACTAACAAGTTTTTGATACCTCTCTTTGTCAATTTTTGTATCACCATCAGTTCCCAAACATAATTTTAAATTTTGCTCAACTGGTGTATTAACCGGACAGCAATCCATCATACCACTTTCTACTAGTAGGTCTAAGACATACTTCCTTTGTGATAAAAAAATCCCATTCTTGGACTTAGCCACTTCAATTCCCAAGAAGTACTTCAAATCCCTTACATGTTTCATTTCAAATTCATTTGCCAGATATTTTTGCACTCGATCGATTTCAACCTCGTCATCTCCTGTCAAAATCATGCCATCCACATATATTATAAGAGCAGTAACAGAACTACCATTCTTTTTCAGAAACAATGTATGATCGACATTACTTTGACTGAAACCAAAATTTAGCATTGCCTTCGTGAATCTCCCAAACCATGCTCGAGGAGATTGCTTAAGGCCGTAAAGGGCTTTGTTCAGCTTGCAAACCTTATTACTCCCTTCATACTTCTTCACACCTGCAGGCAATTCCATAGACACATCTTCTTCCAACTCACCATGTAGGAAGGCATTTTTTACATCGAATTGTAATAGGGGCCATTTCATGGTAGCAGCTAAGGATAACAGAATTCTTATAGTATTCATAGGGGCCATATTCTCATGGTAAGCAGCTAAGGGATAACACAGTAATGTCATGCATTAAGTAAAGCAGAGATTGCATATTTTTGAGCCCAACTGGGCGCTACAAAATGATGCATACCTGGTAGATAGATGCGCAGGTTGCCAATGCTCCTATAGGATTATGAGATGAAGGCCTTAGCGACCTAACCTCAAGCTAAGACTCTTTAAAAGCGAAGGTTTTTTACATCGAATTGTAATAGGGGCCATTTCATGGTAGCAGCTAAGGATAACAGAATTCTTATAGTATTCAATTTTGCAACTGGGGCAAATGTCTCCTGGTAGTCAATTCCATAGGATTGAGTAAAGCCCTTAGCGACTAACCTCACCTTAAACCGTTCCACAGAACCATCGGTATTGTGCTTCACAACATAAACCCATTTACAACCCACAAGTTTTTTACCTTCGAGTAAATCACATAAGCTCCATGTGCCATTCTTTTCTAATGCTTGCATCTCCTCATCCATAACTTTGGTCCACCTAGAGTGTTCCAACGCCTCTTGCACATTCTTAGGAATAGAGACAGAGGAAAGTTTTGATATAAGCAGTGCATAAGACTTTGACAACCTATGAGTAGAGATGTAATTTGTAAATGGGTATTTAGATTTGGAAGAAATTTCTGGTCATATTGTATGGGTGGCTTGCCTCTATTAATCTGATGAGGTAAAGAATAGCCAACATTAGGCTCTGGTTCAGGTTCAATTATCTCAACTATTTCAGATTCAGAAGTAATAGGTTCAGAATCAATTACCTGGTTTGGTGACGATAATTGTGGTTGAGCACCAGGATGGAGAATACTATCAAGAGACTCGGCTTGATCAATGGGTTCAATATTAATCATCCCTGCATTTTCACTTATTGGATTAACTTAATCATCCCTGCATTTTCACTTATTGGATTAACTAAACCTTGTCCCTCAGTAGTATTAAATTCCAGTTCAACACTAGATTCGGCTAGATTAGGAATCACAGTATCACAGCAATTAGAATTAAACAACATAATATCAGCATCAACTTCATCAGATTCAGTCCCCTCCTGAAGTGGATGCACAGTAGGTATATAAAAATAAAGTTGTTCATTAAAAACACAATCCCTATAAATAAACATTCTCTTAGTCTCAGCATGGTAAGCTTTATATCCCTTAGTATGAGCACCATATCCTAAAAAAACACACTTTAAGGCTCTAGCATCAATTTTAGTTCTTAGTTGTGAATGAACATGAACATAGTAGACACATCCGAAAACTTTAGGAGGTAAATGCACTATAGAAGAAAGTTTATATTTTTCAGAAAGTTTTCTCAAAGGAGTTTCAAAATTCAAAACTTTTGAACCATTTTTGTTTAACACATACACAACGACATAGCTTCACCACAAAAACAAATAGGCACATTGCTACTAACTAACAAGGAGCGAGTAATATTAAGAATATGTTGATTTTTTCTTTCGGCAGTCCCATTTTGCTGGGGTGAATAAGTATAAGTAGTTTGATGTATGATTCCTTTTTCATTAAAAAATTGTTTTAAATCATTTGAAACAATTTGAAACATATTCCCCGCCATTGTCTGAACGTAAAACTTTAACAGCTTTATGAAACTGAGTTTGAATCATAGCAAAAAAATTTCGAATCACACAAGAAGCCTCACTTTTTTGTTTCATTAAAAAAATCCATGTAACACGACTATAATCATCAATAAAACTAATGAACCATCGCATTCCATTATAAGTTTTCTTAGGTGCAGGACCCCACACATCAGTGTGAACAAGATCAAAAGGCAACATTGACACAGAATTGGATTTAGGAAAAATATTTCTTTTATTTTTCTTTTATTCTTAAGCAAGAATACAAGACTCACAACAAGTTCTCAGATAAAGGCAATCCATCGGCAATCCATCAAATAAAGAGGGAAACAAATGGTTAAGATAGCCAAAAGAAGGGTGACCTAATCTTTTATGCCAAAGCAAAATACCAAGCCTATTCTGATCAACTTTATTTTTGCTAGAATAGAGAACAACAGAAGTAGAAGAACCAGGAGAGTCATCAAGATAGTATAATCCGCCCTTTTGCCTACCACTGCCAATCGTTTCCAAACTCATGTTGCCCTGAAATAGACATATGGAAGAAGAGAATGAGGTTGTACAATTTAAGGCAGCTGTAATTTGGCTAACAGAAAGTAAGTTATAATTTATGGTAGGAGCAAAAAGTACATTTTCAAGAGTCAAAGAATTAGAAATTGGAATATTACCAATTCCTTTTACCTTAGAGGTCTCACCATCAGCAGAAATTATAACTGTTTTTAAAACAGAGGCAGAAAAATTAATGAATTTATCTCTATCACAAGAGACGTGGTCAGATGCACCAGTATCTATAATCCAGTCTGTATTACTAAGAACAGTAGAGGAAATTTTAGACTTAGATATACTTGATTTCGCAGCAAGGCCAACAGTAACTTTCTCAACCTACCTTTTATCATCGTTCTTCATCCTGGCCTTAGGATGCCAGTCAGGAAATCCATGTATTTTGAAACACTTTTCAACAATATGATTGTCAGCATGACAGTGTGTACAGTATCGTTGCCCTTTGTCCTTTTTATTGATCATCTTCTTTGTAGCTAAAGTCATTACTTCTGCAGATCCTCCACCCATCATAGCCTCTTGTCTATTTGCCTCAGAAATCATAGCCTCTTGTCTATTTGCCTCAGAACAAACAAGAGCATATGAACTTTGTAGACTAGGAAGAGGAGTAGTAGAAAGAATTCGCCCTCTAACTCCATGTAATCCTGCATCAAGACCAGCCAGAAACATATAAACACGTTGAGCATTTACCATTTTTCCTCGATATCAGCAGCGCACTGCATCTAGCATATTTGAATAGCGTCGGATTCTTGCCATAGGCATTGTAATTTTCCAAAAAAATGCAATAACAGAACCTCCATTTTGGCTCAAACTGATGATTTCACAATGAAGCTTGTAAGCTCTGGAGGCATCTTCACTAACTGAATACGTCTCCTTCGCCACTTCCCAGATGTCCTTTGTCGTAGGCAAACGCAGAAACAAGGCTCTTGTCTTTGTCGTAGGCAAACGCAGAAACAAGGCTCTTGTTTCCTTGGTCATTGAATCTAGCAACCATGACTTAACGAGGCAATTTTCATCTTCCTAAGTCTCATACGCCTTGGAATTTTCATCAGCTGGGGCAGATTTCACACCAGTGACATATCCCCACCTCTTGCGTCCACGTAGTTTATTTTGTGCATTAATGGACCATTCGGTGTAATTGGATCCATGAAGTTTCTCAGGAGTTAAAGCAGAATTGAGATCATTCATCAAAGATGAAGATCCAGTAGTAGCAGTGGGTGTTGATCCACTCTCATTGGAAGGCAGAACAAGGGTGTTTGACATAGTTTTAGGAAAATTAGGTTTTTAGTTTTAGAAAAGAAAACGAGTGATAAAAGAGCCAGGCTCTTATACCATGCCAAAATAGAGAAAGTAATTCTATTTTCTATATCATTATCATAACATACAACCACCAATTTATACAAGAATACTCACATAATTCTAGCATAGGATTACGTATTTACATCCTTAATCTATTTATACAAGAATACTCACATAATTCTAGCATAGGATTACGTATTTACATCCTTAATCTAAGTAACGGCTATAGACAAGGAAATCTGAACATAAATACAAATTATCCTAATTAAATAATAATTACTAATATAAAACAGCTCGACGCCACTCCTCCCTCTCTTCACCAAGTGACGATACTGCCTCCCTCCCCTCAGGAACTAGCTTTTTCACTCTTTCCCCCTCTGACCCATGGGTTTTCTTCTCCACCGCCACCGAAAGGTAACGATCATTTCTTTTTTTTTTCTTTTTAGTTTGTTCCTTTTTCATTTGTTTGCAATTTCAATTGAATAAATTTTCATTTTCCATTCCTTTCTTTCAGTGAATTATTTGTGCACAAATAGAAGTATAGCCAACAAATATTTTGTATGCAAAAATGGTGGGAACCAAAAATATTATTCTCGAAGCTCAGCAGCAAGACACCTGAAAATGATGAAAGTCCACTGCAAATGAAGCTGGAACCTCTGCACTGCATAAAGGGAAAGCTATCACTTTGCAGCCTCCCTCGATACCATCTGCCATTGAAAGCAAGGTAACATTTAAAAGTATTGGTCAGAAACAATTTTACGCTTCTTTGATGAAGAGGCATGTTATACCATCTCAGTACCTAGACTTGAATGATTTAAATGAGATTAATATGGTTGAGCATGTTACTGCTATGTTTAGAATTATGGGATGGGAGACATTTTTGGTTCAGAGCCACCCAACTTACCGGGAGTTGACATTAGAATTTCTTAGTTCTTTCCATTTTGAGTATACACAGCCACCTGATGGAAGAATATGGTTTAGAATTTTAGGACGAGATATGAAAATATGCTTTGGTCAATTTAATGAATTACTAGGACTACCCAAAGCACCTAATGAGCCATACATAGTACCATCGGATTTTTGACACTGAAGATATTTTGCAGAGTTTAACTTTTGGGGCCCCTCCTTATAGAAATGTTGAGGCAAAATCCTCATTCATTGATAGATTCAGCCTTAGGATTTTGCACCAACTGCTGGGACATACACTATTAGCTAGAGGAAAGAGTCCAGGATCAATTTCTAAGACTGATCTTTTTATCCTGCACTACTTTGCACATAGACAGCAAATTAATATGGGACCCTTTATTTGTGAGTATATTGTCACCGCTTTATTTGATAACTGGGCTATGATAGCAATTGGTGGTCTAGTGACAGCTTCAGTAGTGGGACTAACCGAGTTTGATATCACATATCCACCCTATCCACCTATTGACGATAATACTAGATTGGATATTGGGACTTGGAAACAAATGGGTAAGATTCAGCGGTAAGGAGCGAGATATGAGTTTATTAATAGATTCCGCTGAGTTTTATCAGTCCCTGAGGATGGAGATCCACTTCAAAGCCTCAGAGAAGGAGGAGAGAATGATTTAGAGGACTCTGATATAGTAGATATTTCTCCTGTGATAGCACAGATCACCGAGTGACTTGACTGCCTAGAGTCTGGTCAACTAACATTTTACAAGTCCTCAAGAGTTAGGGACAATAGCAGATGGAGATTTATCGACTGCTCCAACAACCCCATGCTACGCCTGCTAGTGCACCTTTGATATTCTTCCCTCCATAGACCCACCATTACCTTGCACCACCTGTTGCTTAGGACTATTTTTTGCATATTTTTCATTTTCTTTATATACCATACTATTTATTTTTTATTTGCATGTTTAGAACTTATTTCTATTTCATGTTATGCTTTTATGACTAACATAGTTCTGTTATGTAAGGAATATTTTTATCATGTTTAGAACTTATTTCTATTTCATGTTATGCTTTTATGACTAACATAGTTCTGTTATGTAAGGAATATTTTTATTTAGTTTTTGTTAGTTGATCCTGCGCTTAATTCAAGATTATTTTTACGATCAACATCGGCACCGTCAGGTATGATTTTCTCACCCTTAACTATTCTTTGACTAAAAAATATTGGGAATAGTGTCTAATTTAAGCATGGGGGAGGGAAACTTAAAAAATTAGAATTTTCAAAATTTTCAAGAATTTTTGCCTAATATTTGTTACTTTTCCTCAAAAATATTATGAAAAATTCTTTCTTTTTTAATAAATCAAGTAAATTGATTATTTTAAGGATAGAACTCAAAATTTTATTTTCTATTTCCAAAGAAGAAATAAACTTTCTTTCAGTAATAACTCCGAAAATATTGATTATTCATCATTATTTCTTATGGTTATTTTTAAAAAATTGGTCGTAATGAGTTAGTTAGCTAGTAGGAAAATTTTCACTCCTTTAGATTCTAGAACCTTCTTTAAAACACTTTGAGGCGAAATAGAAAATGATTTTGTGTATCCTTAAGAAAATGATTTAGGCATTCTTTGAATAAGCAACGTCAAGAACCGTTAAAATTTTTCATACCTTTTGAACATTAATCCCTTGAGAAGCCCCTTTGAGCCTTAAAAATTCGAATCCTTTCTTGAGGAAACCCAAAAATATAAATCACCAAGCCTAAAAGCCTTTATTACCCTTTTTATGTGAATTATATTTTTTGGTCAAAAATAAAATTTGAAAGTGACAGGAATTTGAGATTTTTGAGGAGGAAAAAAATTGATTCCCTCAAATCCATAACCAAAGGGAAATTCAAAGAAAAAGAAAAAGAAGAAAAAGGAAAAGGAAAATCCAAAGTTCCCAAAAACAATAAGGAAAGAAAGAAAAATTCCAGGAAAATAAATGAAGAGGAAAAGTGAAAAAATGTGATTGAAAAGGAAAGAACTGTCAAAAGTATTTTAACTAGAAATATCAATCACACACTACTTGAGCCTAAAGATCCATTTTTTTAAGTAAGCTCAAATTTTTCAAGAGCCCCATTACAACCCTGGAAAAGACCTATGAAATCTAAAAGGGAGTTTACACCTAAAAACCTATTCTTAAGGACTAACTACTTGCTATGGCCATTCTATAAATTTTCTGCAGTATTTATAATATAAGCATATAGGAATTGATTATTGAATGAATTTTTTATTATTCTTAGGAATTGAGCTTAACAGATTGAGTTCTTGAATTTAATATTTAATATTTAAAAGAAAAGAATAAAGCTTAATTGCTTAAGGACAAGCAACAGTTTAAGCATGGGGGAATTTGATACGATGCAAATACTTAGGTATTTTTACACCAAAAATCCCCCTAAATTAACTAATAAAATGGCTATATTTGTGCACTTATCTTAGAAAATTTGTAGAATTATAATTTTATACAGGGAGGAATCTCGAAAATTAAAAAAAATGTATTCTTCATAAAATCTGCGGAAATATTGGCAATTAGACTCGAAAAAGCCCAATTTGAGAGCTAATATTACGAGCCCATTTTACAAGCCAAATTGAGGTTCAGTTGCGGAGAAAATAAGCCCACTAAGGAGAAAAGTCCAAGTCCAGCAAGACATGCACTTAGGCTATTGCCTAAGGCATGGAAAAGATAAGCGTAAGCGATAAAAGAGAAGCTAAGAGACCACCTATGTGCACTAGGCGATCTCCTAAGGGCAAACTCACACTCAGGCGATCTCATGACCACCTAGGCGATCTCCTGTAGCCAAGATGCTAACCAAGCAATCTCCTATGGATGAAACACTACTCCAAGCGGTCTCCTATTGATGTTAGGCAATCTCATATGTGCCAAAGCCAAGTCAAGCGATCGCCTACACCAGTTCCAAGGCTAAAAGTCCCCATCATTGAACGACAGCTGATGCTTAGCTGTAATATGATTAGACACAGCCCACTTGCCCCAAATGCCAAATTATGCAGAGAAGACTAACCTTTAAGCATTTGATTACTATAAATAGCAGCGTAAATCAACAGAGAAAAGGGCTGGCAGAAAAGAAAAATAGTCATATCACCCTGTAAATATTTAGTGTAGTTTCGTGTTCATAATCTCAGAGGTTAAGAAAGGAAGGTTGTGCTCCAAAGTCTCAGACTCAATAGAAGCTATACCTAATCCATCATTCTCCTTTGTTATTATTTGTTATCTTTATATTCTTTATTTTATTATCGTTTGTATAAAAAAACAACCTTTCTGTAATTCTGTTATTTTTCTCTCAATAAAAGATATGAATTGCTATTTGATTGTTTACATTGTTTTATCTAAAATAAGTGAGCAAACCAGCCATTTTGGCAATGGATTAATATCTATTACCTCCAAAATGCTAGGCAGCTTTATTAAAAATTGAATCATCTATAGCGTGATATAGATTTCTGGTTCAATTTATGCAAGACAAACGCTTGTAAAATAAAGTCGAATCCCTTTATTTACTTGACATTAGGTGGGTGAGGGAAGGATTGAAAGATGAAGTTCAAGCACGTGAACCACATAAATTGAGAATTGGTTTTATATCTAGAAATAGAATAAAGCCAGTGTTAAAAGGATGAAGCTTATTACGTATGCGACATATGAAAGACGTCATACGATTGTTACAATTGACTACCTCGAAAGAGGATATAACTAACTAGAACACTCCACCCTTCAGGAAATATATCACTAATGCTTACTTCGCTGCCGCCTACTTTTGGATGGTAATGGATCAATCCATCACAAGAATACTTTCTCATATATAATTTCAAATATATATATATTTCTAACTACTAACTTCTAACTTTACTTTCGCTGCCGCCTACTTTTGGATGGTAATGGAATCAATCCATCACAAGAATACCTTTCTCATATATTAATTTCAAATATATATATATTTCTAACTACTAATTCTAACTACTTAACCTCTAACTACTAATAGCTAATTTAATTTTATGTATTTAATTTTCATTTAATTTTTTTGCTCTTTACTTTACTGCACTTTAATTTCCTATTTAATTTACTTTATCGCATTTTTATTTGATCGCATTTAACTTTATTGTACCCTTTTATTTTTATTAAATTTCAGTCATTTATTTTTCCTGATTATTTTAAAATTTTCTGGTATTTTTATAATTATTTAAATTTCAGTCATTTATTTTTCTGATATTTAAATTTCTGGTATTTTATAATACGCATAACTGACCCCTCTTATTGATTCTATCTAATAATTATGTATTCAAAAGATTCTATTACTCTATCCTTCCACTCCCTGTGGATACGAAATTTTATATACTACTTGTACGACACGTTAATACTTGTGGTATACTCTCACTGCCCTTTATTAGCCTTTACCGGCGCAGTCAGACCAGGTGCATCCTAAAACATTCTATGATATGTAAACATAAAAGCTTGCAGCAAGGGAGCTCGGGTGGCAAAGATTTGCAAAGCTCGGAATAAGTACGGGTACCCTTGAAGAAGCTGCCTATGCTGGAGGGGTATTTTATTCTATCTACAATAATGGATTTTCTATGACTATGAAGGCCATTGCATCCAAATCGATCCTATGGAGGCCGAAAGGTTATCAAGGGTGGAACAATCTCTTCAGGATATGCGAGACAATATAGATATCAAACTTGAGAAAAAGAATTTTAAATTAAAGGACGTGATCATTGAGATTTCACATTTACACATAAGTTAATTAAATATAAATCATAGTTAAACTTAAGCATCCAAATAAATTAAACATGTAAACATGAATAAAATAAACATTTTTCAAGATAATTATGGACGTAGCACTGAGTTTTCGTTGTCAATATTATCATAATCATCTTCTCTTTAAATTCCATTGCATTGCATTGACATCATCATCCTCAATATCTACAAAAATACAATTGAATATCATTTTCAACCAATTTTCTTAAATAAACTTAACAGTTGCCTAAATTTTGATTTAACAACTAATAGACAACAACTGATGAAATTTTTTTATTAAAACAAAAACCTAAATGATATATTAAGTCTCTCAAATTCATCTAATTACAGTTCTTCTTACAAGTCAACGTTTTACTCTTTCTCTTTCATTTCTCTGCCTCCCATTTCTATTTTCTTTTCTCTATTTTCTCTGCTCAGTATTTTCATTTTCCTTCACCATCATGAGAGAGATTATTCCATTTGCTGCCCCACACAATTATAAAAAACTTCATTCTAAAACATCATACAAAAAGTATTCTTATTGTTTCTAAGAAAATTCCCCAAAGACATCGTCACTTGGTAGTGCATCCTAAAACTTTCTATATATGCAAATGGGAAAGCTTACAACAAGAGAGCTCAAGTATCAGAGATTTTCAAAGCTCGGGATAATTACGGGTACCTTTGAAGAAGCCACCTATGTTGGGGGGTGTTTTATTCTATCTAGAAGAATGGATTTGTTGTGACTATAACGCCCATTGTGTCTAAACTCGACCATATGGAGAGCGAAAGGTTATCAAGGGTGGAACAATCTCTTGAGGATGTGCGATATGATATGGATATCAAACTTGAGAAGATGAATTCTAAATTAGAGTAGGCGATAGTTGCGATTCGCATTTACATATATGTTAATTAAATCTAAATCACAGCTTAACCCAAACATCCAAATAAATTAAAGATGTAAAAATGAATAAAGTAATTTTTTTTTCAAGATAATTATGGACGTTCCAATTAGTTTTCATTGTCAATATCATCATAATCATCTATTCTTTAAATTGCATTGCATTGCATTGACATCATCATCCTCAATATCTACAAAAAATAAAAGGAAATACAATTGAATATCATTTTCAAACAACTTTTAATTTCCTAAATAAACTTAAGAATTGCCTAAACTTTGATTCAACAACTCATAGACAGCAACTGATGAATATTTTTCATTAAAACAAAAACCTAAATGATATATTGAGTCTCTAAAATTCACCTCATTATAGTTCTTCCTAAGTCATCGTTGTACTCTTTCTCTTTTATTGCTCCACCTTCCATCTCTGTTTTCTTTTCTCCATTTTCTCTTCTCTGTATTTCCATTTTCCTTCACTATCATGGCAAATAATATTCCATTTGCTGCCAACACAATCATCAAAAACTTCTTTATAAAACATCATACCAAAAGTATTCTTATTGTTTCCAAGAAAATTCCCTAAAGACATCGTCACTTGGTGGTGGATCCTAAAACTTTCTATGATATGCAAATGGGAAAGCTTGCATGAAGAGAGCTCAAGTGTCAGAGATTTGCAAAGCTTGGGATAATTACAGTTACCTTTGAAGAAGCCGGCTATGCTAGAGGGGTGTTTTATTCTATATAGAAGAATGGACTTGTTGTGACTATAACGGCCATTGAGTCTAAACTCGATCATATGGAGAATGAAAGGTTATCGAGGATCAAACAATCTCTTAAGGATATGCGATATTATATGGATATCAAACTTGAGCAGATGAATTCTAAATTAGAGTATGTGATAGTTGCGATTCGCATTTACATATAAGTTAATTAAATTTCTCTAAATTAGGAGTATGTGATTAGTTGCCGATTCGCATTTAAATATAATGTTTAATTAAATCCCAAAATTCATAAGCTTTAACTCAAACATCCCAAAATAAATTAAAGATGTAAAAAAATAAATTAAAGATGTAAAAATGAATAAAATAATTTTTTTTTTCAAGATAATTATAGACGTTCCAATCAGTTTTCATTGTCAATATCATCATAATCATCTGTTCTTTAAATTGCATTGCATTGCATTGACATCATCGTCCTCAATATGTACAAAAAATAAAAGAAAATAAAATTGAATATCATTTTCAAACAACTTTTAATTTCCTAAATAAACTTAAGAATTGCCTACTCTTTGATTTAACTGCTAATAGACAATAACTGATGAAAATTTTTTGTTAAAACAAAAACCTAAATGATATATTGAGTTCCTCAAATTCATCTCTTTACAATTCTTCTTTTGAGTCATTGTTTTACGCTTTCTCTTTCATTGCTCCGGCTTTCATCTCTGTTTTCTTTTCTCCATTTTCTCTTCTCAATATTTTCATTTTCCTTCACCATCATGAGAAAGAATATTCCATTTGCTGTCCATACAATCATAAAAAACTTTCTTCTAAAACATCCTACAAAAATTGTTCTTGTTATTTTCCTTCACCATCATGAGAAAGAATATTCCATTTGCTGTCCATACAATCATAAAAAACTTTCTTCTAAAACATCCTACAAAAATTGTTCTTGTTGTATCTAAGAAAATTTTCCAAGAACACAGTCACTTGATGGTACATCCTAAAACTTTCTATGATATACAAACGGGAAAGCTTGAAGCAAGGGAGTTTTGGTGACAAAGATTTGAAAGTTTGGGATAATTACGGGTACCCTTTAGAAGTTGCCTATGCTGGAGGGGTGTTTTATTCAATATAGAAAAATGGATTTGCTGTGACTATGAAGGCCATTGCGTCTAAACTCGATCCAATGGAGGCCAAAAGGTTATCTAGGGTGGGACAATCTCTTGAGGATATGCGAGATGATAAGGATATCAAACTTGAGAAGATGAATTTTAAATTAGAGGAGATGATTGCTGAGAGTCACATTTACATATAAATCATAGTTAAACTCAAACATCCAAATAAATCAAACATATAAACTTGAATTTTATTTTTTTCAAGATATTTATGGACGTTGCAATCAATTTTCATTATCAATTTCATCATAATCATCTCCTCTTTAAATTGCATTGCATTGCATTGACATCATCATCCTCAATATCTATAAAAAAATAAAAGAAAATACAATTGAATATCATTTTTAAACAACTTTTAATTGCCTAAATAAACTTGAAAATTGCCTAAATTTTCATTGAACAACTGATAAAAATTTTTAACTAAAATAAAAACCTAAATGATATATAGAGTGTCTCAAATTCATCTCATTACAGTTTTTTCTATAGGTCATCGTTTTACTCTTTCTCTTTCATTGCTCCGCCTTCAATCTCAGTTTTTTTTTTCTCTATTTTCTCTTCTCGGTATTTTCATTTTCCTTCAACATCATGACAAAGAATATTCAATTTGCTGCCCACACAATCATAAAAAATTTCCATCTAAAACATCCTGCAAATGGTTCTTGTTGTATCCAAGAAAATTTTCCAATGACATGGTCACTTGGTGGTGCATTCTAAAACTCTTTATGATATGCAAACGGGAAAACTTGCGACAAGAGAGCTCTGGTGATAGATATTTGCAAAGCTTGGGATAATTATGGGTACCCTTGAAGAAGCTGTCTACGCTAGAGTAGTGTTTTATTTTATGTACAAGAATGGATTTGGTGTGACTATGAAGGCCATTACGTCTAAACTCAATCCTATAGAGGCCGAAAGGTTATCAAAGGTGAAACATTCTCTTGAAGATATGCGAGATGATATGGATAACAAACTTGAGAAGATGAATTCTAAATTAGAGGAGGTGATAGCTGAGATTCGCATTTACATATAAGTTAATTAAATATAAGTTTATAGTTTAACTCAAACATCCAAATAAATTAAACATCTAAACATGAATAAAATAAATTTTTTTCAAGATAATTATGGACATTGTAATCGGTTTTCATTGTCAATATTCATCATAATGCAATGCAATCAGTTTGCAATGCATTGACATCATCATCCTCAATATCTAAAAAAAAAAAAAAGAAAATACAATTGAATATCATTTTCAAACAACTTTTAGTTTCCTAAATAAACTTAAGCATTGCCTAGATTTTGAGTTAACAACTAATAGACAACAACTGATAACATTTTTTTATTAAAATGGAAGGCTAAATTATATATACATTGTTTGACAAAAGATGAATAATAAATAAAAACTTAATTGAGAATAAAACGAATAATTTTATTATTTGTCAATAACCTAAAGGTAGCACAAAGCTTTTATGTTAATACTGTGTTTTTGTTTATTATTGACAATAAAAATCCAGCTTTTTAACTAATAACTAATTGGAGATAAGTTTTATAGTTGGTTAAATGCAATTTTAAAGTCCACGGTTAAGCCAAAGGAAGACGCTGACGCGCTTCACAAAAGTCTGCTTACAGGGTTACCTTACTATGCTGGGTAAACTGGATATTCAACAGAAAAGATTACTGTACTAAAAAAGCCAAAAAAACTATTTGTATTTTTCTCTTTTTTGTCTGTTGTCTAAGGCCAAGAATAACCAAATTTGACCCGAACATTTCTTCAAGCAACTTATGTGTATAGCATAGATTAAACATAATATGGGCTATTTATTCAATTGCCCAATTTTTATGGGAAAAAAAATACATAAAACTTCTAGAATCATATCCTTAATGAGTATTATTCTCATATTCAGTCAAATTTCATAAACAACTATTGTCTTCAATAAGCAAACTAAATTCTAGTATTAATGGAATGAAAACTTACCTTTAGTAAATACTTAGCATGAACAGCCCCAAGTGAAGTCCCGATCTCTGATTTGTAGAAGAGGTAATGAGATGTGAGGGAGAGATTTCAAACTTGCGAAGAGATTTTAGATTTGCAGCAGAGAAGAAAGAAGTTCGCAAAGTAGATAGGTTTTAATTTTTAAGGATTTAGTATTCTTTTTTTGCAGAAAACGATGTCGTCCATTTTAAATTCGGTTCATACCCATTTTACTGATTCCCGGGTCTTTTCGGATTTTTCAGTCCATCCAATTTTTAGGCCATCTAATTTTTTATATCAAACCAGGTCCACCAACTATTGGATCGCGATTTAACCGATCCAACAGGCCAGTCCGATCCTATTTTAGAAACATTGATAACTAGAAAGAATGTAACAAACTTCTTCTAAATTTTATTTCATTCACTAACCATGCTAAAAGAATGTGGCAATTTCAAAGCTAGCCCAATTTGATTCTAATATCTCACCAAGTACTCTAAGTGGTTGTGGGCAAGAACCCCAATTGCAACAAAAGAATCAACATCCCCTTCCCTTTGACTGCATCAAATAAACAATTTTACGCTTACATATTGGATCTTCAATAAATAAAGTTTTAATTCTTTCACTGGTTAATGATTACCAACATAAATGAGCAGAGAGATGAAGAGATGAATAGAGATTTTTGACCGCGTTTTGAATCTTCACTGATTAGTTGCAGTTTTTGTTTTTAGATTTAGGAATCTTAAAAGAGATGAAGGTCTTCGATTTTTTTGAAGATCAATTTTGATTTCTTTGTATGCCTAATTTTGATTTAAATCGAAACCGAACCGTACCGTAGATAAACCATAACCGAACTGAAACCATCAGTTTAAATTTTGAATCGGTACTAGCAATTGAAAGACTGGTTTAGATTCATGTGAATGTTAAAATCTGAACCTGAATCGATCCGAAATAGGCGGTTCCGATCCCGTTCAAACTGAAAATTTTTTATTTTTATTTTTAAAATTATAATCAATTAGTCTATTCTATACACTTTAAAATCTAAATAATTTTTTACTACATTATACACTTTACTTAAGATTTTAATTTTTGATCGAAGAGAGATAAAAAAGAAAAAAAATATATTTTCATAATATTTATTTTCTTTATGTTTGTATAATTTGATTAAATATATGTTTTAAAAAACAAATTTTCAAATAGAACATACATAATTAAACCTTCCAAAATTTTTAAATTTTTATTTCTTAAAAATTTATTTTAAAATAAAATGATAATATGTGTGTGTGAGATAACGAACATTTGAATATTTTAATTTTAAAAATATTGATTTTAAAATAAAATGATAATATGCCCGTCTGTTGTGTGTGAGATAACGAGACATTGAATATTTAATTTTAAAAATATATTTTAATATTTTTAATTATTATTATTATATATATATATATATATATATTATATACTTATATATATATATATATTATATATATATATATATATATATATATATAATATATATATATATATATATATATATATAAACGTATTTACTAAGTGATATTATTAAAATTTATATATAAAGTCTAAACGTATTTACTAAGTGATATTATAAAATTATATATATAAAGTTATACTGAATATGGATAAATGACGATATAAGTATATACACAAAGTTATTTTATTAATTAACTATTATATTCATATTAATCTTACATGAAATTTTATTTAACATTATAAAAATCTAAATAACATAAGACAAAAATTATAATAATTATAATTAATATTTAATATTTAAAAATAAAAACGAGTATAAATAATAAGTAAAAGTAAATAATAACATAAAAAATTGAAAAAAATACAAATAACGAGTTAATATCCAATGTATGTCATAAGACTAATATCAATAAAGACAGAAATAGTATGAATCGATCTCTTCGATTTTACAACTATATATGATTTATTTAGGATTGAGCTTTCAAGTAAATTTTATCTTGGTGTGCACTTTGGTCAAATCTACTCGGGGAAATGATAAATTATCTTTGTTTAGGGTTTACTCTACATGTGAATTGGGATTGGGACAAGGATAGTATATGGTACTGAGTTTTAAATACAAGGGTTAAAAGAGACAATTCATGAGCTAAAGTAAAAATTACTGGGGAAATTGAAATTGAAATTTATCCACTAACCAGCAGACGATGGCAAGGAATAGTTTTTTGTTCTAATACGAAGAAGAAGAAAATGGTTTGATAAATGAGTATACGGTGTTCCGCCATGGCCGATGCAGTAATAGACGATTAAGAAAGGGAATGGGAGAGGTAGATGAAGCAAATCGAATGAACGGGTTGATTATAGATGAAGGATCCTCCGCAATAAAATACATGGGCCCCGCTTTGTCTTTATAGTCAGAACAATAATAGTAAATTAGTATCGTGTTATGGAACGAACCGTTCCATATATGTTTTCCGATTTTATTAAGAGGAGAGGATAACAAACAGTCCAGTCTTATCTTTGTGTCGTTGTCAGGCAAACTTTATCTTCTACCTCCAACGAACTGCGAACTTTCTTTCTGTAGAGAGTGGAGAGTAGTATTCAAGACCCTGAAAATTCACTCAGTTTATGACTGAAGGAGCTCAAAAGAAAAGATGCCTTTCCAAACAGCAACCATATCATCTCCACCTCTGCAAAACCATCATCTCTTTTCTCTTTCTCATTCTCCTTCTCTCCTCTCACTTGGGTCTTTTAAGTGTAGTCCCTACAAGCATTCTTCTCAGGTGAATTGCATTTTTTTTTGTTTGTTTTTTTTTTTTTTTTTTTTTGCGTGTTCTATTAATTATTATTATTGAGTTAAAGTTACATCCTTTTTGCCCAATCTCGTGGTTTTGTTGCATCTATGATGCGAGAGCTTTGGATAATTTTTATGAAGAAGAATGTCAAATCACGGGTTGTTCATGTTTCTTTTTGATGTTTGGATTGTCATGATTGGCTGTTTCACTTGGTTTCTTTATATGAAAGGGTTGGGTGGAAGATTGGTTGTACTGGAAAACATAGTATTTTGGGCTGGGTATTTTGTAGAATTTTATAATTTTAGTGGAATAAAACAGCATAGTGGGTATTTTGTAGAATTTTATAATTTTAGTGGAATAAAACAGCATAGCTTCTTGATTCATATAGTTTTCAACAACTTATTTTGTATTCCCATGGCAATAGCATCATCAAATTTTGTCATACATGCGCCTGACTTTGAAAAGAACTCCTTTTTTGGATTTCTGTTATCTTTTGTGTTATTGCATGTTAATGTTAATTAAATAGCATTAATGTGGACATGTTAGTTTGAATAGCATGGTTGAATCAATGTTCTATTTCTTTAGCTTGTTTATAGTTGTTAGTTTTGTGTTTCCATTCACAACTCAAACTTGGTTTCTGAACAAAGCAGTTAACTTTGAATATGGAGAGCAGATATTGAACATGTCTTGATGGAAAAGTTTTTGTTGAAGATATTGTCTGATCGATTGAAGGAACTAGAAAAATTGGAAGTGCCTTTAACTATTGACTGACAGCACATAAAATGACAGTCGTTCTCCGTATGGTTAATCTGTTCATGGAAAAGATTAGGTAGACTAAAGGATAACCACAACTGATTATGGATGCTCTATGTTAAATATTTAAAATTAAAGGATAAAAAAATCTTACTTGTTGTGTAATATAATTTTCCTTTTAAATTGCGAGGGATGGCTGAATGGATTAATGTTTTGGATTGCTAATCTTTTTTACCAGTTTTTCTTACCAAGGGTTCAAATCCCTCTCCTTATATGTCAATAATTCGAATGAAACTTTATAGCATTGAACTAGAATCGGTGTATCCTGTCCTCCAATGACCAATAAAGCCAAATAAGTGCAGTGTCATGCTTGATATTCAGCTTCAATGTAGATCTAATGATTATCTGCTTGACATAAAACAAAATAGTAAATTAAGAAAAATAGAACCCATTAGTAGGTCTTAGCTTTTTCTTCCTAACGGTAGCTGTGGCCCATCTTATTAGTTGGTTCTTGAATTACATTTTTCTTTTTTTTTATCAAGAGGCCTTTTGTTCCTTGGTTTGCATGACTGTCCATCCTTGTTGTCCTTGTTGTAGTGCTTCAAACTCAAGATCTGCAAGTTGAAACTCTTAAGTTTTAACATTAGTTTAAAAGGAACAGTGTTTCATCTTATTTTTGAAAGAAATATTAAATAAATAAAATGGAAGTGAACATGAACATATTTTCATTTTAATTTTGCTCTTACCTTTGAATTTGTATGCTGGTAAAATTTCTGCATTATGTTAGTCTATAAGGTTTAAGATGAGGAATCAAGTGAACGTAAATCAATGAGAAATTTATTTGTTTCTCCTCTTTGAAGGCATTTTTCCTTGAGCATTTACTGTCCATTCAAGTTGCAAGAATAGATGATATGATCATAATTGTTGTAAAACAATATTTTTCCCTTCATCAGTATTTATCTTTAACAAGTTTTATATAAAAGGATAACACCATGTATGCTATGCCTTCTCCTTCCAGCTACATCAACATCATTTTTATTGCGTAGTTTGCTATATTCTCTACCACTATTAATGCTTAATTGAACTCCAGGCCCTTTTTCAGCACTGTAGTTCACCAGACTTGACAACCCTCGGAACAGGCCATGCCCTGAATAATACAAGATTTCTCAATTTGCAGGTATGTGTTCTCACAATCTCTTTATTTCAATGGTCAGTAATTCTGGTCATCTCATGCTTCTATGATTAATACCTTTGTGAGAAACTGTATGTTTGCCGTTGAAATTTTACCATTTTGATGAAAAGGCAAAATACATTTAGGTTTTCATTACTTCTGTTTTGAATTTTATGACTAAAAGTCTCTTAATCAGACATGTTCTCTTCTTAGCACAGTCCCAGCAAAACTTACTATCTACTCTTTCTTCCTTTATTTTCTTCTTCTTCTTCTTCTTCCTTTTTTTTCCCCCCCTTTCAAATCAATACTTTTTCTTACTTTAAGACTATTTATGTGTGAAGTGTGTTTTTCCAGATACAGGTTGTCTTGGCTGACCCTCCTCTCTGTCTTAGTCATTGAGAACTACTGTTCAACTGATATTGATGCTTAAACCACCAAAATCAACATGCACTTTCTATGGAAACATAAAATAAATGAATAGCTGTTGTGCATCATAACTGAAAACCTAAAATGTTTAAAAAGAAAAGAACATCCTGTTCTCTTGCTGGTTTGAAATGTGATTGGTAACAAATCAAATGCAGGAGAACAAATGATCCATGGTCAGCTATTCAGTTGTACCATTTATGTCAATCCAAGTGATAATTTTGTATACTTTGTCAATCAAAATACATTTTTGGTATATGAGTAGTCAAGTAGACGTAATTGAAAGAAACTTCCCTTTCTGCAAAGAATAATTGTTTGTGACAAAGTTAGTAATTCTGCGGAAAAAGGACAGCTGGGAACTAGGAACGTCATGCTGATGTCGTGCAGGCAATTAAGAAAACGTCTTTCTTTTCATGAGCCTTGAGTTTAAAATAACTAGTCCTTGCTTGGCCTCTCTCACCGCCTTTCTCCCGTTCATAAACCAAAGAAAGAATAGGATTATTGAATGGTTGAATATCCAATCTGTGAGTTGAATCCCTATTCTTGAGAAATCCTTTTGCTTCTTCTAAAGACTACATTTAGCATTTGGACATCATAGAATTTTTCCTTTTCAACTTATACAAATTGTTTTCCACATTAGAGGTTCTTATTTCTGTCTATGCCGTGATTGCCATAATGGGTTGCATGCCGTTTGGTGTGTCTGTTGTGGCAAAAGCATGTATATGCGTATGCAACAACGATTATTGTAAACGAGGAATGAGACGTGCATTTTCAACTTTTAAATGATACCTAATGATAGTGTAACACACTACGCAAATCCCACATCTTATAAATACAAGAGTGATGAGTTGGATATAAAGTTGAACAGACCTTAGACCATGATAGCCCTTTTGAGGGTGATGAATCATTACTCTTAGGAACAAAACCTTGTGGATCTTGTTCAAATCCAAGATAGGTTGGTATTCAGCTTGTTCCAAAGTGGACAATATCGTAGTCAGATGGGTTGTTGCAATTGCTATCAAAGCTAGCTCTTGCTCCTCTGTTCGGTGGTGGCATAAACCTCAATAAGGAAGTTGATCCTTTTTTTATTTTTTTTGGTTGGGGGTGGGGGGTGGAGTGAACATGATACTGTAGGTAAATTCCATGTTGGATAAGTGCAAGAGTGATAAAGTGGATACGAGGTTGAACAAACCTTAGACCATTGAGAGGCTTTTTGAAGGCGTTGGATCATCACTCTTATAAACAAAACCATGTGGATCTTGCCTAAATCTAGTAATATGGGGTGGGATTAGGCTTGATCTATAGTGCACTGTTACATGTAGGAACTCTCCAGGTGAGAGAAACTTTTTTTTGTATTATTTTAAATAAATCAGTTAGAATGTACTTTCATGACAACTTATCATTTTACAGAATTGTATCATTTCTTTCTATATCAAATTATTTTTATAGGAACCTTTTTAATGAACTTGTCTTCCATTTTTTTTTTTACTCATTTTGCTTTCTATTGTGGATGAAGGCAGATACATCAAAGGGAATTGGCAATAGAATCGTATGACTCAACAACATCTAAGAGTAATTTCCTGTTGTGCTTTATGCTTTTATTTTTCCTGTTTTATATAGTGGTAAATCTACTTTTATGTGTAATATATATTTTTTCTGGAAGGACTTGTATATTTAATTTTAGTCTTAGCAGATGCTTTTTGCTTATAGTTTAAAGTTTTGGAGTTGTATCATTTAGTCCTCATTGTGGGTTGTTCTTCATGGTCATTAATTTGAGTCATTTTAAGCCAGTCCTAGCCTACATTTGAGTTTTGTTGTCAGTTAATTGATTAATATTGCGGATTTTACTTGAGATTTCGTAACTACTGATTGTAATCACACCTTTCATGGGAAACAAGAAAAAAGTACAAGTATCTTTATGCATTAATTTAATTGCACATATTATGTATATATATATATATATGTGTGTGTGTGTGTGTGTGTGTGTGTGTGTGTGTGTGTGCGTGTGTATTTTGCATGCAGAGGATGTAAATCTTGGGTACAGGTGTGACAATTAGGTATTGATAGTTTCATCAATATTGATAACTGCCTGTTATCATCAATTCTTGTGGGTAGGGACACTCTGAACCTCAGATCAAGATATGTCCTCAGTTCAGGTGTTTGGTATTTGCCACCTGCCAAACTCCTTACTGTTCCAATTTTACATGTATAACTTAGCACATAAAGTTACAAATCTAAACTACTGATGAAAGATTACAATGGTAATGGTTGGTGTTCAATTGCATATCACAATCTTCACTTCTGTTTATTCATCAATGACTGCATTTTCTATCGCTGCTTATAATTTTTCAAATTTGAAGTTTCAAAGAACAGTTTAAAATGTAAGTTTTCTGCTTTGTTCAATCAAATTTATCCCTTATGCGATTTAACTCAATTCAGTTTTATTTACTTAATTTTCAATTATAATATGATGAAGCTTTCTGATCACTGTGTTTGAAATAGCGCAAC
Organism: Jatropha curcas; assembly: GCF_014843425.1. The sequence goes on from NW_023590795.1 coordinate 83,257, forward strand.
TTTATAACATACCTTGTGAATTGGACGGTTTTGTTGGCATTACTCAATAAGAGTCTCAGCATAACCTTTTCATTGCTTATATTAGCCGCTTGGGAGTTGGGAGATTTTTTTCATGCTGTTATTACTCTGTGATAAGTCATGTTGAAACTAGCAGCATCTGCGACCTTTTAGAAATGCTATTAGCCTTTGCCTGTTTAACCTTTTGTTGTATAGGCTGCTCCTAATGTCAGAACTGTGCTGCAGGAAACTTGAGCAACATGTTGAATATTAAGGATAATATGCACATGAAGAGGCTTTTAATTTGGTTATCAACATTCTCATGTGGACAAATCTCGTTATTGATTTCTGCACAAGTGGCACATGCACATGAAAATATCAAAACAGATGCACTTTATGATGTTGGGGAGTTATTTGAATTGGGAATCCAACTGTCTTATCTACTCTTACTATTAGCTTTACTGGGGGTTGGAACTTTCTTTGTGATCCGTCAAGTCCTTGTGCGTAGAGAGCTTGACCTTTCCGCAAAAGAATTGCAGGTGAATGGTTCATGTTTTTCCCGTCTATTTTATTCTGCCTTTTATATGATTATATGTTTCAGATTTAGCATACAACCTTCCTAGATATCTTTAATGCTTTGTTTGGATGGGTTGAGGGAATGATTATTAAAGGTACAGTAAGATAAGGTATGGTAAAATAAGAAAAGTCTCTTCTTTATTTTTGGGAGGAAGCTAAGGCAATGAAGTTTTAGTAATCTTGTGTTGTTTGGTTTGGAGGTATTGGAAGGTAAGTTAAATATATAAATTACAAAAAATATCCTTATCATTAAAGTTGTTATTTGTAGGTATATGATTTTTTTTTTTTTTTTTTTTTTATTGAAAGGTTAGTTATAATATAATTACAAAAAATAATCCTTTATCATTAAAGTTGTTTTATTTTGTAGGTATATGATTTTTTTTTTTTTTTTTTTGAAATAGATATATGAATTTTTTTAGAATTTATTCTTTTCGAATGAATATTAATTTATGGATGTTAATTAAGTTCTTTAAAAACTAACTTTTAAAGATATATAAAATTAGTTTAGAAAGAGGAAAACTTTTTTTTTTTTTTTTTTTTGAAAATAGATATATGAATTTTTTAGAATTATTCTTTCGAATGAAATATTAATTTATGGATGTTAAATTAGTTCTTAAACTAAACTTTTAAAGATATATAAATTAGTTAGAAAGAGGAAAAAAAAAAAATTGATGGGGCCAATTTGGGGTTTTTAAAACATAAAAATGGTAATATAGGAAATAAACCCTCCCTAACATCCAATTTGGAGGGTTGAAAAATGGGGTTAGGAATGGGGGTTTCCAACCCCTCAGATAACCACCAAAAAATTCTCCCCTTCTGTTGGACCCTCTTCCCAAATGCAAGATCCCTTGGTTTCTGTCTCTCTCAAATTTCACAGTTGATAGCAGGTGGAGTTTCTGTAATTTGTTGTTAAGTATAAAATTTTGTTGCTTTTGGCCTTTTTAATTTCAGGAACAAGTAAGAAGCGGTGATGCCAGTGCAACTGAGCTTTTTGAACTTGGTGCAGTTATGCTAAGGAGGAAATTTTATCCTGCTGCTACTAAATATTTGCTTCAAGCAATTGATAAATGGGATGGTGATGATCAGGATCTTGCCCAGGTACAATTCTATCTTGTTCCTTCCATATTTTACAAACAAAAGCAATGAGGTCACACTGCAGTATGTCTCTTGTTGCCTATTAATGCAAAATGTTAAAGGACTTAAATTGCACAAGTTTTCCTATGGAGAAAAAAAAAATCATGTGTTTTTTATCATATCTGGATTTTCTCTTGCATATAGTTCCTTTTGCTTACTTAGATCATCAAACTAGCTACTGTTCTGGTTTCTAAACTGATAACACAACTGTGGCAATTTCTCAGTTTTCTTTGTTATTTATTTATTAACATTTTTATCTCTAGCTAAATTAACATTTGACCATTTCATTTAACAAGAAAATAAAATATCTACTTCAGCTAAGTATCTCTTAGTTAATGCGAAACTTCTTCCTCAGAAGTTGATCAGTCAGCTGCCAATTCATTTATCGTTCCACTTTATTTTGATCTTCTTCCGCAACCGTTGGCTTTTGTTCTGGTCAAGAATGCCTTACATTTTATAAAGGAGAATATGATACTGCACTCTTAATCCATGTCTTGGACTCTGATGATTATTTTCCTTGATCACCCACCCTTCTATTTTCGACAATATTCCAATCACCTTTTGCTTCTGGATTCAATAATTATTCATCGTTGTAGACAAAAGTTTTGCATTCAATTTTGCCCGTTTGTTAAAAATCCGCCTAGCTAGGACGGCAACTTACCTTATCCATGATCAGTCTTTGGCATTGGAATTTGATCCTAGGACTTAATTGCGCTTGAGGCACAAAACCACTAAGCCAATAACTGGCTGCCATAAATTCTATGAGAAACTTAAATACTTCAAAGATACCTTTCCAGGCTAGGAGCTTTTTTCTAGTAATTTCAGAAATAATGGTTACTTAGTTAACTCCATTTTCAATCTGTAGACATAACATAATATATGCACAATTATCTGAGTATACTTCAAGAGAGTGCATCATTCAATTGAGGAATTATGCCCACATATTGTTTGATGAGTATGGCAAATGCAACGCAGTAACATTAATTACATGCATAAAGGAAATTTAACAAGGGCATGATTCATTTGTGGAATCTATGATGCAACATAAATGATTGGTGATGATTTTCTATTTTGTTGGTAAAATATTTCTGCAGGTTTACAATGCCCTCGGTGTCTGTTATGTCCGTGACGGGAAACTTGACAAAGGGATTGCTCAGTTTGAAACTGCAGTGAAGATTCAACCAGGTTATGTCACAGCTTGGAATAACCTCGGTGATGCATACGAGAAGAAAAAAGACTTGAAATCTGCTCTCAGGGCATTTGAAGAAGTGCTACTTTTTGATCCTAACAATAAGGTTGCTCGGCCTAGGCGAGATTCATTGAAGGATCGTGTGCAAATGTACAAAGGAGTTCCTGTCAAATCTAAGGAAAGATGATTTGGAGCTTCCACTCTCAAATAAAGTTCCTGTTTCGGTAATTCAAAAGTAGAAGTTTTTTCACTAATGAATCGATATAATTGGTTATCATAACATGATTGAGCTTTTCTCCTCCAATTTTCCTGTACTTGACAAAGTAATTATTGAGACCTAGGTGTAAAATAAGTTCCATGTATGTTCTCTTCATAATGTGATAAATCAGACCAATTGACCAATGTGTACTATTACTTAAACTAACTTTATTAAAAAGGGGGAAAACAAGAAAATCTTAATTATAACCAATGTGTAATATAGAAAAGATGATATTTTTAGTACTGTTGTTAATTTCAGAGAATAATTCATATTTGGGCAAAATTATCCTTCTGTATTTTGATTTCTCCGCTTTTCTCTTTATTCTTTGTTTTGATTCAAATCTTGCATTTTAAATCTTATGTTATCAATAAAAACAGTTCCTCATAAAGCTATATGTTGATTGAAGTTAAATAGTAAAGCCGTCACCTAAGGCAAAAGGCAAGGATCTAATCCATTCTTCTGTTTACGGTAAAGAAAGCACACAATTCCATGCAATCACTAAAGAACGAGGATAAAACAAGCTACTTGACATTTTTCTGCTAGCTATACATGTATATATGCTTTCTTTTGAATATACAAGCAGACCATTTTCCTACGAGTATATGCTAGTTGTACCTAATATTATTAAGGTTGCAAGTGAGTCAAGCTGAACTGAGCTTTAAAGAGTAAAGAGACTAGGCTTAGTTCATTTATTAAACGAGCCTTAACGAGCTAGCTTCCTCGAGCTTAAGTTTGGCACGTTTATTAAATAAGTTTAAAGTTCAAGTTCAAGTTTGATTCATTTAGAAAAATGAACTCGAATTTAGTTGAATTTTTACCAAACCGAGCCTTGAACTATTCATAAACAGCATAGTTCATATAATGGTATTACTTGTGATTACTTATAGTATTTTCACTATACATTTTTAGCAAGAAAAAATTAATGTTATGAACCTTTGACGTTTTAAGTCGTGTGAAATAATGAGTTTCCCTTGGTTTCAACAGTATAGAGCCTACTTGTTACACCTCGAAAGGATTGAGAATTTGTTGCGGATTGGGCACTTTCCCAACCCTTAGGCAATCTCAAAGAGAATTATTAAAGTGGCACTACTTGAAACCAAGAAAATTGTCCTAATTGGGATCTAAGGTTGAAAAAATGCAGAAATTATGCATATGGAATAAAGCAATAAAGAAAAGGCCAAGTCGATAACAGATTAGAAAATAATTCAGTTTTTATTTTCTAAATCGATTGGTAGTTTACTTTTATTTTTTTTAAAAAAATACTCTTTAGTTGAGTCACCAATTATGAAGCTTGAACCCGAGCGTCTTGTTTGGTCTAATAAGGGATTAAAATGCTCATTTGAATAGGGTTATGGAGATAAGCCTATTTGATAGATTGCTTTCTTTTAAAAAGGAGTTGCCACTTGAATTTTAATTTTGAGGTAAAACTTAAGAAAAAACTAATTTTGACTCTTAAGTTTTGTCTAATGGAAAAAGTTCATCTTATTTTATGAAACTAAGAAGGATTTGGAAACTAAATTTTCAGTTTGGAATAATTTTAGAATTGGCCTTAAATTAATGCTTAATTCATGAAAAAAATTTAAGAAGAAATAGAACATTATGCATGGCAATAATATAAAGCAATTAAAGGAGCAATAAAGTAAATAAAACGATAGAGTAAAATAAAAGAAACAGATCAAAATATGGAGTACGGCCTCTAGCCTCTTTTGGAGATTCTATAACGATTACACATCTCTCAAACAAAGCAATTAAAAACAAATAAAAAAAAAGAAGAAAAAGAGATTTTTGGTGATTTGGTTCACAAATCAAGACGAGTTTGCCTGCATATTCTTTTTAATGGAATCAAAACCATGCAGTTTTATCCACTGCAAGATAGGGGTTGGTTGATTAAAAAAGATAGTTTTTATTCCTCCTTTATCATGTTTTGGCTTTAGTTGCTAAATTATCGAATTTAAGAAAAAGACAAGATTGATAATGAAAAAAACTTGAATTGAAAAGATTTAAGTAAAAGGATACATAGCTTAGCCTTTTAGCTAGCTTCAAGCTGAGACGTAGCTTGCTTCCTCCTCAACTGAACCAGCGAGCATATCTTCCTGTTCTAGGGCTTATTTTGAAAGAATTGGACTTTAAGGAGAAATTTAAATCTATGGATTTGAGATTTTGATGACCAAAGATGCTACAAACCATTGATGATTTTTTTCCCTGATGGCTTAACTAGCCAAGGAGGCGCTAAAACAAGGATGGGGCAAAATTTGAACTAGATTAGAAGTCTGCTCAGGGAGAACCTCCAAAAGAATAAAGAGATTAAGAAGGAAGTGAGTTCAAGGGAATATTGCTTCGCCCACTTAGAACACTCGAGTGAGTGAAGAGATAAGAAAGGAGGTAGAAGGCTAAATGAACATTTCAACTAAAGCCTCTAGAATGTAAGAGAAAGAGAGAGTAGTTGACATTGTCAATTCATGCTCCGTATGATTCAATATATTTTGAAAATGAAAAGAGACCTACTTATATAGCCGGAGGCTTAGAGGTGAAGAAGGCACGCAAAATAATGTAGGATTGCACTCAACACTGAATAATGGCCGTTCTTGGTACCACTAGAAACTAGACAAAAGAGTTTTCAATAGTATATCACAAGCCATAATCAAAATTGAAATGGCTATGAACTACTTGAATTAAGCAAAAACTAAATCAAACCAGTGGAACCAGGCTGATTCAAGGCTAACTGCCACTTACACTTGCCACATAGGTTAAGTGGCTGATTGCCAGCAACTGGCGATTGACCACACAATCCTACCTCAGGAATTGTGCAATTTCACCCTCACTTCTTATATAATCAGCCTCCAAAGTATTTTCTCTACACAATTTAGATTCTAAAGAGCCTCATAGAAAAGTTCACTTTAACTTTTTAACTCTTTCCTTTTGAGGTCTTCCTTATGACGAATTTTGCCCTAATCTAAAGATTTGCCCTTGCCATTTGGAGGTTGTCCACATGACAAACTCTGCCTTAGTTTAAAGATTTTGCTCGCCTTTTGTTTGGTGCCTCTTTGGTCATTCGAACTGGAGTTCCATTGATCAAGCAAAAGAGGCGGAACTGCGCTAATCCATGACACGAACCTCGCGCTAAGGTATGTTCTCTTTTCTTTTCTCTTTTCATTTGAGTCCTTTCCTTTGATTTGCATGCTTTTAAATTAAGTCAATTGTTTTAATAATGTAATGCATGCTTTCAATTAAGTCTTTTGCTTTAATATTGCAATGCATGCTTCTTCTTTTCTTTTTTGGCGATGAAAGCAAAATGATGATTTTCTTTTAAACTTCGGGATGAAAGCCCAATAATTCTTTTCTTTCAAACCTAGGGATGAAAGCTAAAATGTCTCTTTTCTTTTAAATGATGACGAAAGCCAAAAAAAAAAAAAAAAAAAACCAAGACATAACTATGTTATTATATAAAGAAAATAAAACTTTACAATCATGTGAAAAAAAGATTTCGTAGCATCCGCAGGATTTTTAGCTAAACCATATACAAAATCATTATATTTTTTATTGACAAAACTGAAATCAATCTGAACTAAAGAGCATAACAATGAATTAAATTTATTACAATGATCTCAACATTGTCATAGTCGTTTATCCTTTTATTATACCTAACACATGACATTTTTAGAATCTGATTCAACAATAAAACGCTAAGAAAAATTGTAACACCGACTAAACAACTCAACAGCTTTAAAGATTGCTATACTTTTAATAATTTGTACTTTTAGAAAATAATCATTTATGCTGCATTAAGAATTTATATAATAAAAATGTTTTATTTTTCTTCTTTCAAAAACCATAGTCACTTAGAAATTATTTAGCAAATCTCAAAGTTCACCTAGTTCAGAATTAAAATAATAATTATTTAAAGTGGTCCACAACTACCGATGCTCGTACGTACCACTTTGAAAACATTGGTGTTACATAAATGATAAAACACTAAAAGATGATGGGGTGACTATTGTTCACCCTCAAGCCATGCGGTTTAGACATGGCCATATTACGGTTTCGGGAACCGAAACTGTCGGTTTGAACCGGTTCGGAACCGGTGAGAATCGAAATCGGGCCAAACTGAAACTGAAACCGGAGAATTTCGATTCGATTTCGGTTTTAAATTTTCTGAAACCGGAACCGGCGATTCCAGAGAACCGGCGGGAACCGGACTGGAATCGCCGATTTCCCGGCCGGTTTGAACCGGCGGTTCTAGCGTTATAAACTAAATGAAATGTCTATTTTGGGCCAAGCTCATGGGCTTATAGGAATATGGGTTGTACTTGCTTTTACCCAATTAGTGAATGTGGTGAGAAATGTTATGACAGTTGGCATTTAGCCCGTTGACACATTTTTGTTGATATAATATAACCAAAATGAAATGGCTCCAGCAGACCAGTTTTTTTTTTTTTTTTCAAACTTTTTTAAAAAAATTTGTTCAAACTTTTTTAAACGAAAAATAAATTCAGTTGAAAAATTTTTTTTTTTAAAATAATTATGTTCAAGTCTTTAAAAAATAAATTTAATTGAAAGTATTTTTAATTTTTTAGGTGTATTTTTTAATTTTTATGTTCAATATATTTTTTTAACCGGCTTCAAAAAATTAAAAAATTAATGCGATCCGCTGAAAAAACCGATCGGACCGGAACGCGGAATCAAGAAACCGGATGTTCCAAACACCGATATGTTAAGCAATGAACCGAATCGGAACCGACAGTTTCCAAACCGGAATCGGAAACCAAATCCTTGTCGGTTCGGTTCCGAGTTCCAGTTTTTTTCTGGAACCGAAAACCCGCCGTTTCCGGAACCGTGGGCACCCCTAGGGAGAAAGTATATTGGCAAAAAAAAAAAAAAAAAAAAGGGTTAAAGGCAATACTCTCGCTTTTGATATTTAGTTTATTCATTGTTTTCTTTATTGCTTTCTTTTATTACTTTTATTGGAAGATGTGTGGGGGTAGAGATGACACTCTCTTCTATTGATTTGTTTATCTCTTTATTTATGTTTACTTAATTGCTTTACTTTATCGCTTTATATAATTGACATTCTCTCATCTTAAATTTGTTTTCCATTTGACAAAGCATTAATCTTACACCAAATATTGATTGTTGTTAAACTGAAAACATAATCCTCAAATCCTCCTTAATTTTGAAGATTAGTGTACTTTTTTCCGATTGGACCAAAGTTCGTAGTCAAATAAATGGGTTTTTTTTAATATTATCCTAAAATGAAAATTAAGTGGTGACTCCTTTTCAAAGAAAGCAAATCGATTAAATATGCTTTCAACACCGTGAATCTAATTTAAATGGGCGTACTGATCTTGTTTAGCAGATTGGACTTGGCGCTCGGATTAGGACTCACAATGCCTTAACCTTCTATGATAGCACATTTTAATCGCTCTTTATTTGATGACCCTAGAGTACTGACTTTCTGTGACATCCTGACCCGGTAAAGCGATCCTAAGAGGGCGGGTAGAGCGAATGATACGGATCAAGGGAGCAAGGTGAAGGATCCTCTAACTCTACCTGTGGGACCAATCACAAGAGCTCGTGCAACCAAGCTACGAGCAGCCTTAGCTTCGTGCACCAAGCTACAGCAGCCCTGAATGCCATTTACTCAAAGAACAACATCACATGGAGCTTCAAGATTCATAAATTAATGCAAGATTGTGACATTGAACTGAAAAGGGGAAAAAAAAACGCCCAAAAACCCCCCCCTTTTGGTTTTTTTTTTTTTTTTTTATGGGTGGGGTGGCTTTTTGAGGGGCCGTGCAAAGAGCTGCCAAATTGATCATTCTACATGGTTCTATACTTAGGCGAAATTTAGGAGGAATGTTATTTTATTATGAGCTTAAGTATGGGCTGTGTAGGCCCTCTGGCACATTTGTCCTGCGTTTGGTTAATTCCTATTAGTGGACTTAATTAATTAATTGTAAGGCTGGTCGGGCTTAATTTTCCAAAGTTGGCCAGTCTATGATTAGTTATGTTTAAGTTTTCAGACTTGTTTTAATTTAGTTAGCTTGGACTTGTATTAAATTAATGCCCATTTGGGCACATTAGTTTAGGGCTGGGCTAACTTAAGTTAATAAGCTAAATTAGGGTTAATGCTTAGGTTATTTAATATTCTTGTAAGAGGCTGCACCGCACCAACATCAATTGAATTTAAATCAAAACCAAAAACCAACGTGTTTCCTGTGTTCTTCAAGAACAAACCGTGTTTCTTCATCCTGCATGAATAGAACCCGAACTTTCTTAGTAATTAGGCTTGTGAGTTCTACAAGATAATTGCGCCAAAGAAATTTCAGATTTGTTTTCCAAAAAGTTACCTTGAAAGGTAAGTTTTCTGATTCTTGTTCTAAATTCCCTTGTTTTTCTCTCTTCAAGAGTATTGGGGGTTAAAGGATTGACGGGTAATTCCGATGCATGCTTTCCGCTAGATTTCTTGTTGATTTGCTAAGAAGTACTTGTAATTACTAGGGTCAGTATTATCTGGTAATCAGAAGCAACTGTGTTGTGGATTTCAAATCTATCCTAAGGTTTTAATCCTAAGGTTAGGGACTTAAAAAAAAAAAATCGAAAAGAAAAAGGAATTTTTGTTTATATTTTGCTGCAAATTCGCATTGAAAAAAAAAAAAGGGAATTGTTATTCGTTTGACCTGAGAATTATATGCTAGTAAACTACATGCTTGTATGAAGCACTTGGGAATTGATTTGTGACAACCTGAAATTGTGCACTGAAGTGAATTGATATCCTAGCACTGCTATAGTTACATTCTGTTCTTGGGAAAATTTTCTTGAATACTAGCTTTGATAATTAGATTGATTAGGTCCATAGTTAATTTTACTTTGTAGGTGAATTAACTCGTTCATCTGTCCAGAATTGGTCTATTTTGTTGGATTCGATTCTAGTAATCTATTATTTGTTTGTGTGGAACAATTAGAGCTATAGTAGTTAGGAAATATTGGATTTCACACATCCAGAGAGAAGCACGCCCGTGCGCACACCCGTGCCCGCCTCTGGAAGTCCAGGCGGTTCTGTAGGCTGGAGAAGCACGCCCGTTCCCACCTCTGGAAGTCCAGGCGAATCTGCAGGCTAGAGAAGCACGCCCGTGCTACATCTCTGATCAGCCCGTGCAAGCCTCTGGAAGTCTACTAGCACGCTCGTGCCAAACCATAGCACTCCCGTGCACGCCTCTGGAAGTCCAAAACCTACCCGTGCCGTTCCAGCACCCCCGTGCCTTGCCTCTTATCATTGCTAAAGTGTTATTTGCTTGTTGTTATTTGCCTTTGTTCCTCTCAGCTTATTTATTAATTTCCTAGCAATACACCTTTCTTATTCTGTAATTCGCCATTCAAAACGTTGATTCTGATAGAGTTTGTGCATACTTGATTATATTCTTGCTTTCCTAACTTTCTCTTGACTTTTGTAGCAACTTTGGGATTCTGAAGTGCAATTATTCAAGTGAAAGAGTGGTAAAAAAGGCCTGGGTTGAAACCCACATATTGTGAAAAGCCAAATAAAGAGAGAAAACACGTGAGGGAAGTGATAAACTAACCACATTTTGCTTTTATTTTGTGTTTGCAAATCTTTATTTCAGGAATGTCCCTGATTCATCCTAGAGATCAAAGGATAATAGCCCTTCTCAAGGTTGAAAGACCCAAAAACTAACAAGCCTTTCTAAATGCTTCTCTGAGAGATTGGGAAATCACTAGGCTTTTAATGGAGGCTTAATGACAGACTAAGAAATTCAAGAATAAAAAAGACAGAAAGACATGACCCAATGCCACAAGGAGGGGTGCAACACTTCCAAGAGCACTCTGGACAAACCTTGGCATGAAAAAGAAGTATGAAGAAGAGAATGAAGAATGGCAAATAGAGAGCCTTGTGGGCAAAGGTAGAAATAACAGAGGAAGAGGAAGAGGGATTGGTAGAGGCCGTGTTTACAGAAATGAAACCTACTTTGGGGAGGATGAAGAAGAGGTTGATATACCATTAGATGGTAACTTGGGTAACATCAAACTCAAGGTGCCACCTTTCAAAGGCCGAAACAATGCAGACGAGTACTTGGAATGGGAGAGGAAGGTTGAGATGATCTTTGAATGGAACAAGTATACTGAGGAGAAAAAGGTGAAGATTGCAGCCTTAGAGTTCCAAGACTACGCTCTGTTTGTTTTGGTGGGATCAACTTAATCAGAATCGAAGAAAAGTGGGAAGACGACCTATCCACAATTGGGAGGATATGAAGGAGGTAATGAGAAAACGTTTTCTTCCTGATCATTATTTCAGGGAGTTGCATCAGAAACTTCATAGACTCGTCCAAGGAGCCAAATCAGTAGAAGACTACTATAAAGATATGGAGAAGTGCATGGCTAGAGCACATATCGAGGAGAATGAGGAGGTGACTATGGCTAGATTCCTAGGTAGCCTTAATAAGGACATAGCTGATGCACTAGAGATGTACATGTATGATTCACGGAGGAGATGCTCAATATGGCTATGAAGTTAGAGAAGCAGAGAAGTTAGAGAAGCAGAGAAAAGGGAAGAATACCACATCATATAGGGCTGCCAACAACAACAGCAACTCTTGGGGTACGAGATGGCCTAAAAGAGAGGAAAAAAAGGAGTTTCAAAACTCTACACAAAAGGGGATAGATTCAGTATCTAAGGCATTAATGCCTAATGCCCCAACTTATTCAAAGGGATCAAGTTCTAATACTCCTAGTAGGGACATCAAGTGTTTCAAGTGTCTTGGGAAGGGCCATATATCTTCTCAATGCCCTAACAAGAGGGTAATAGTGATTCGAGATGGATATACCTATTCTGAATCCGAGGATGAAGAAAACCCAATGCCGCCACTTGAATACTGTAATGATGATGATGAGTTGATGAAGAAGTTTTACAACTTGAGATGGGACAATTACTAGTTACCAGGCGAGTTCTCAACATGCAAGTTCAAGAGGAGAGCTTAGAACAAAGAGAGAATATTTTCCATACTAGATGTTTGGTCCTTGCAAGGTATGTCTTTTGATTATCGATAGTGGAAGTTGCACTAATGTAGCTAGTTTGAGCATGGTGCAGAAATTGGGTTTGACATGTGTACAGCACCCAAGGCCATATAAGCTTCAATGGCTAAATGCTTCATGGCTAAATGATATGGGTTCTGTAGAGTAAGACAAGCAGGTGAAAAGGGTGCCATTGCTCCATTGGATGGTAACAGGATGAGGTCACTTGTGATGTTAGTACTTGCTAGCTGGCATATCCTTCTAGGAGCCCCATGGCAATGTCCGACAGGCGAGTCCAGCATGAAGGTACACCAACCGGATTCTCCCTTACCTAATTTGGGTAAACATGTGGTTCCTAAGCTCTTTGCACCACCAAGGTATATGGACAAAAGAAGGAATATTAGAAAGTAGGGGCAAAATTGTAATTCCGGGGAGGGAGAAAATAATATAAAGAAAAGAGGGAAAAGAGCAAGAGTGAAAAGGAAACAATTGAATGGCCCATTGGTGAGTGAAACAATAAGAGAGGGAAGAAAGAAATAAAATAATGTATGTAAGAGAGAGAGAGAGAGATCCGCAGCAGTGTTAATGAGGGTAGCCAATCTAATGAATTCGGTTTAAGGAAACTTGCTTAATTTGACTAACATTGACACTTCTTCTTTGCCTCTAGTTTTGTTTCTTTGTTGGCAGGAGTTTTAAATGTATTTCATATAAATCTACGGACTGCCACCCTAAAGAGCAATGAACATCAGATTGACTTTGTGCCTGGAGCTAACATATTCCATACAGGCCAGCATATAGGAGCACCCCATGGATGACTAAGGAGTTGCAAGCGCAAGTTGAAATGACCTGTTGTCTAAGGATTTGTGAGGGAGAGTATGAAGCCATGTGCAGTCCTGTATTACTGTGCTAAGAAGGACGGTTCTCACATGTGTGGTTTGACTGCGAGCTGTCAATAAAAGATCATAGTTAAGTATCGCCATCCAATTCCCTAGGCTAGATGATATGCTAGAATGACTACATGGTAGTAAGTACTATTTCTAAAAATTGACTTAATGAAGTGGATATCATCAAATTAGAAATGGAAAGTTAGTGATGAATGAAAACTGCCTTTAAGACTAAATTATGGTTTTATGAGTTGGAATGGTTTAATGCCAATTTGGTCCTAACTAAATGCACCAAGTAACTTTCCAATTGAGATTAATGAAACCCATGTTTTACGTGCTTTTCTAGCAAAATTGTTGTGGTTTTATTTTGATGATATATTGATTTATAGGCCAAATCTATTGATGAGCATAATGAGCATGTCAGTTAGTATTGATCACTTTTGAGAGCTGAAAGTTATATGCTAAGCTACAGAAATGCACTTTTAGATAGGCTTGTTTTTCTTGGTTTTGTTGTGAGTGCACAGGGGATTGAAGTTGATGAAGAGAAGGTCAAAGCAATTTGAGAATGGCCAACTCCAAAATCTATTTCTGAAGTGAGGAGTTTTCATGGCTTGGCAAGTTTCTACAGGAGGTTTGTGAAGGACTTCTCTACTATAGTAGCCCCACTGACAGAGGTGGTAAAGAAAGAAGTTGGGTTCAAATGGGGGGGTTCAAATGGGGGGAAGCGCAACAAAGGGCATTTGATACTTTAAAATACATTCTTTGTTCTGCTCCTATTTTAGTTTTACCTGACTTTGATAAAACATTTGAGATTGAGTGTGACGCTTCTGGTGTAGGCATTGGTGTAGTGTTGATGCAGGAGAGAAAGCCTATTGCTTATTTTAGTGAGAAACTCAATGGAGCGCAAATCAATTATTCAACCTATGACAAGGAGCTATATGCGCTAGTGAGAGCATTGGAGGTATGGCAACATTATCTTCTACCCAAAGAATTTGTCATACACACTGACCATGAGTCTTTAAAGCACCTCAAGGGACAAGGTAAGTTGAACAAGAGACATGGATGGTTAAAGTGGTTGAGTTCATTGAACAGTTTCCTTTTGTGATAAATACAAAGAAGAAAATATTATGGCTGATGCACTTTCTAAGAGGTATGCTTTAATTACTACTCTTAATGCTAAGTTGTTAGGATTTGAGCATATAAAATCCTTGTATGTTGATGATGATGACTTCGGTCTTATTTGGAGTGCATGTGAACATGGGTCCTTTAACAAGTTCTTTAGGCATGAGGGGTTTTTATTCAAGGGGAATAAACTTTGTATACCCAAATGTTCTATGCGTGAATTGCTTGTGTTAGAATCACATTGTGGGGGACTTGTGGGGCATTTTAGGGTTCTTAAGACATATGATATACTTGCTGAACATTTCTTTTGGCCACAAATGCGTAGAGATGTAGAGAAATTGTGTGGTGTGTGCATTTGTGCATAAGCATGTTAAGCAAGCTAAGTCTAAATAATAGCCTCATGGGCCTTTATATGCCTTTACTGTACCTACTTTTGCCTTGACGATGTTTCCTAATGGAATTTTGTACTTGATTGCCCAGAACAAAGCCATGGTAGGGATAGTATATTTTTGTTGTTGGTGGATAGGTTTAGTAAAGGATGGCACAATTCATTGCATGCCATAAGAGTGATGATGCTGTCCATGTTGCTGAGTTGTTTTTCAGGAGTTTTGTGAGATTACATGGGGTGCCACGTACCATAGTCTCAGACCGTGATGGCCAAGTTCCTTTCTCATTTTGGCATGTTTTATGGAGTAAGCTTGGACAAAGTTGTTGCTGTAACTCTACTATTTTTTTTTTACTTTGTCATCCCAAGACGGATTGGCCAAGACTGAGGTAGTCAAACAGAAACTCTAGTACTTGCTTAGAGCGGTGGGTTGGTAAGATATCTGAAAAACCTGGGAGGATTGTTTTCCTTTCATTGAATTTGCTTATAATAAGGTCTATACATTGCTTCTAGTGTTATAGTCCAATTTTGATGCTTGTTATGGTTTTAATCCTTTTGACTGTACTTGAATTTATCTCCTTTGCCTTTGAAAGTGAAATTGCTAACTTAAAGATGGTGAAAAAGAGGTTGAATTTGTCAGTGGAAAATACATGCTAAAGCCAGGCTTATTATAGACATGAAGAAGCAAAAGCTATGCTGACCGTGCCACAAGGGAAGGAGGTGTGTATTTCAAACCTGGAGATTGGGTTTGGTGCACATGAGGAAGGAAAGAATTCCCAAACCAAAGGAAAGGAAAGGCTTGCTGCCCGAAGGTGTATGGCCTTTTCAAATGTTGGAAAGGATTAAATGAAATGCCTACAAGATTGACCTAACCAGGTGAAAGTATGGTGTGTTTTGCCTGACCTTTAAATGTTCTGACCTTCTCCATTTGATTAGATGCAGATTTGAGGACAAATCTTTTTGAGGGAGGGAGGGAATGAATACCCGGATCAAGGAAAGCAAGGTGAAGGATCCTCTAGCTCTACCCGTGGGACCATCAACAAGAGCTCGTGCAACCAAGCTACGAGCAGCCCTTGAATGCATTTACTCAAAGAACAAATCAATTGGAAGCTTCCAAAGATCATAATTATGCAAGATGTGAGATTGAACTTGAAGAACGCAAAGCTATTTATGGTGCTTGAGCGTGCAAAGAAGGCACCCATTGATGCATTCTACATGGTTCTATTAACTTAGGCAAATTAGGAAGGAATGTTATTTAATTATGAGCTTAAGTATGGCTGTGTAGGGCCTCCTGGCCCCATTTGTCCTGTTTGTTTAAATTCTATTAGTGGGACTTAATTAATTATTGTAAGCTGGTCCGGACTTAATTTCCAAAGTATTTTCCAGAGTTGGGCCAGCCCTAGATTAGTTTATGTTTAAGTCAGGCTTGTTTTAATTAGTTAGCTTGGACTTGTATTTAGTTAAGCCCATTTGGGTCACATTAGGTTTAGGCCTGGGCTAATTTAAGTTAATAGCTAAATTAGGGTTAGCTTAGGTTATTTTATATTGTGTTGTAAGAGCTGCACGGCAGCCACCTTGAATTTTAATCAAAACAAACGTGTTTTCCTTTGTTCTTCAAGAACAACCGTGTTCTTCATCCTTGCATGAATAGAACCGAATTTTCCTTAGTAATTAGGCTTGTGAGTTCTACAGTTCTACAAGATTAATTTGCGCCAAGATTTCAGATTTGTTTTCAGAGTAACTTGAAGGTAAGTTTCTGATTCTTGTTCCTAAATCCCTTGTTTTTTCTCTCTTCAAGAAGTACTTGGGGTTAAAGGGATGACCGGGTACTGTCCCCGTGAATTGCATGCCTTTCCGCTAGATTTTCCCTCTTGTTGATTGGTTAAAGGGATTGACGGGTACTTCCGTGATTGCATGCTTTCCGCTAGATTTCCTTGTTGATTTGCAAGAGTACTTGTTAATTAGCTAGGGTTGTATTAGCGAAGCTCCTAGCTAGCTTCTAGGATGGCGAGCTAGCTATGAGTAGTGGAATGCGATACATATGAATGAATCGGATCATATATCAAAAAGGGGAAAACTAATCATCAGAGGCGCCTTTTGGTGGAATGATTTGGAGAGTTGGAAGAACTCCAAGGTTAAGCGTGCTCGCTTAATGAAAATTTTAGGATGGGTAATCTCCTGGGAAGTTTCTCATTTCACCTATAGGACAAAACCATGCGGGTCTTACCATTCCAGAATGGGATAGAATTGGCTTGATCCAAAGCGGACAATTCCTCTGGTAGTTGGAATCGAGCGGGACACTTTCAGTCATTCACGAGAGGAATAGCTATTAACCAAGCTTTAGCCATGGAGACTGTATGTATCATGACACCTCTTCGACTCTCTTCTTATTTTATGTATGAATATGTTTATCTCAAGGAGGAAAAAAGACCATTACTAAACAGTTGATTCCATATTTCATTCATATTTTATATTCAAGACAGCAAAAAAAAATCATATATGCATCCTTTTTCAACCTTTCTTCAATATCCAATTGCATCTTCAGCAGAAATAGAGTGATAGTCATGAAAGTCCAATTCTTATCACAAGCTATTCAATTCAATAAATATTGTGCAATGATCATCTCACCTTGCTTTGTCCCTTGAACCTTATTTTGAAGTCTATAAATATGTGCATCATTCCTCTCCTTAAGAAAATGTTTGAGAAACAACATTTCAAAATTTTGAGGCACTGTTAAATAATAAATACCCACGAAAATCTGTGGCTACATAAATTTAATAAGCTAAGACATCAAAAGTGAATTTTTAGAATCCTACTATTGGTATGTTGGTTAGTTGTTTTTGAGTGGACTTTATCTCGAATGAGATACCCTTGTCGTCCTCAAACTTCAATAAATAAAATATCTTAACCAAACAAGGTAATTAGCATAATAGAGCTTAACTGGACAAATTTGCAAAGAGAGGTTATCATTAGAGTAGTCTAATTTTATTTCGATAGTTTTTTCATTATTTAACAAGAAAAATAACTCAATGCCAACTTTGAAAAACAAATAAAATAAGGAAAGCAATATTAGATTTATGCAAAAAAATAAGAGACCTAAAAAAGACAGTTAGATTTAGTATAAAGGCTAGAGAGAGTATCATCGGGCCTGAGCAAAACAGTTGGAATGAATTTTGGCAAGAGAAGTCCTCGAAAAACAATGTCACACGCTGATATGTGGAAGGGATATCAAACTTGTCAAAGGTGCATAACCTCGCATGATTGAATGACTGCAAGCATCTAGCAAAGGATCGATTCGATGCCAGTCTATCTTTTGAAGGAGGAACTAAAAAAGGGTAGGTATATCTCATAC
Organism: Jatropha curcas; assembly: GCF_014843425.1. The sequence goes on from NW_023590795.1 coordinate 101,179, forward strand.
ACAAAAACAAAGATCAAAATTTTTTTAAACCACGTTTATTTGAGTGTTTTTGATGGAAAAGATCCTTATTCTTATTCTCTTAATTAAAATCTATATAAAGATGTGTGTGTGTATATATATATTCCTAAAATAGAAAAAAATTCTATAATTTTGGTAGGAAGTATTCTATAATTCTAATATAAGAAGTAAATAGTCAACAAAACTTATGTCACTTTATATATAGTTAGTGGAATATATATTATAGATAGAGAGACATGATCCATGTACATATTTATCAATAACAATAGCTAATCTTAATTAGCTATAATTATTATCTAATTGGATAATGACCCATCTGATGAGACATGTCTTCCAATTATGTATGTTTTAGATAGAAAGAAACATTCAATTGATCCTCACATTTGCATCTTATGCAAATCTAGATTGATTGCAAATCTTAACTTTAGATTAGACCTCGTGAGATGCTAGAAACCTTGTAAACCCTTAACAAGTCCAATCCAATTATTTCGATTAACTATTCAAATAACATTTATGGTTAATTAGATAAGTCATTAGATATGTATGAATTCCTAGGTGAATAAATAATTAGTAAAGGAATATGATAATGAAATATTCTCATATTATGATAAACTTTTTTTTTTCCCCTTAAAGGATTAACTCTCCTTTAGTTCCATATGTCATAGGTAGCACCTAACATAACATGAGCTACCTAATTAAGAATCAATATCTGCAACTATATATATATATATATATATATTAAATGATATAAATTTATCCTTATACTTTTTACGAAAAGTCTTGGGACACCATCAATTTTTACTTTGACCTATTGGACATTTCAAAGTATAAAATTGAACCTGTTGAATATTTTATTTGACCCATTAAATACTTCAATTTGTAAAATTTGATCGATTAAACTCTTATTGGATAGTTAAAAAATCTAGAAAAAAGTACTGATCAAAAGGTTGCATTAACCACATACCAAATCAATATTTTGTGTATAAAAGTAAAAAATTTTAAATATTGTTATTTCTAGTATAAGGAAGTGTATGATTACTAAAAAAAGTGAAATTCACAGTATCACAAAGGTCGATTTTAAAGTTCAGAATGCCACATTTTTTTTATCAAAGTTCAAAATTAAATTATGTAGTTGACCTATATTAAATGGATATCCTTAATGAACCATACATCTTATTATTAGAGACTCAAATCCCTCCATCCAATATCTCGATCCAGTTAGGGTTATCATTAATGTCAAACCTTATTGTCTTAGGTACTATGACCTCATCTTAGTTCAAATTCTTGATATAACTTGACTTCCTACTACAAATCACTTTTCTAATGAATCCTTTATTTGTTCAAACTAGAAACTTTCTATATATATATACTATAAGTATATATAAGTAGTTACTAGTTGTATATATACGTATAAACAATAGCTATAGTGATCTTATCCCTATTTACTCAGAGGGTTGACTCCATCTAAATAGATTATATAAACAAATAGCATATGATCTTATCCCTATTTACTCAGAGGTTGACTCCATCTTAATAGATGTTCTATCTACAATTGAATAGGACCAACGCATGTCATATACACATACACAATACATGTATGGAAATAATATCAAATCTTAACCACCTATATGTGATATATTAATGTCACCTCAAGAATAAGGATTAACACAACAATGACTTGAAAAACGACTTATTAATAAATAGTGAACCTCCATGTAGTCATTATCCGTGTTAAATGTTTGGCCTGTCTATCTAATGAGTGTCTATATATTTTTCCTAATTTTAATTCAAGTAGCATGAGATCCACAACTTACATATCATTAATATCTTATCCTAATTATGGAGAACAAATAGATATGATAATTTTTCATAGACTTGACGCCCGATAAATTGTCCTGTGACGATAAACAATTTTATAGTTTGTAATATAGAATATCATGTTAGAATTTAAGTGCCCAAGATATTCATATATAAATTGAAATTATAGAAAATAGAATAATTTACAAGTTTTCTTGTCTGTTTCCATTGACACCATCTTGATCCCAGAAGTTAGGTTGAATTAAATAGAAACAGCCACGTATAATTGTCCGTGGAACGGCTAGGTTCTTCCACCTTATGTCAATAAAATCCTAATGGGTGGAGAATAATATTGTATTTTTTACGGTGTAGACTGAAGAGGGAGAACATAGCCTATATATATATATATATGAGACTATTATGGTCTCTCATCATAACTCTAATAGAATATAGAATCCTAACCCAAGTTAGGATTTAACCATATTTAACCCAAACACATTTAACTGACCCATCAATACTTCAATGATTGCTCATTAATAATGAATTTTAAATTAGATCTTTTGGATTATAATGCGTAACCCAAATATTTTATAAAACAAAATAAAACACAATTTGTAACACCTGCCGCCCAGCTCCAAGAGACCCGACGGCGGATGCCACATTCGGTGCCGGAGACACCGTCCTAACATAACATATAAATCATAAAATCAGATTATTTGTAACACCTGCCGCCACCGCTCAGAGAGAACCCCGACGGCGGATGCCACAATTCGGTGGCGGAGACACCGTCCTAACATAACATATAAATCATAAAATCAGATTTGAATTTAAGAAGTGATTAAGTATTGACAAGTTTAGCTGAGTAAATTTTTTTAGCAATTTGTTTTTTGAAATATATACGTATGAGAATAATTATGAAAACAATTTTACGGCAAGCTGCTACAGCAAAACTGCAAGAGTTTTCCCTTTTTAAAAACCGACGCTCCCAAACATGTGAATACAAACACTCCAATTTTAAACTCTAAACCCCAGCAAACTCCAGTAATCACCAATAGCAAATCAACAAACTTCTATAACTTTCATAACTATAGAAACCTCATAGCATTTTAATGATCATTCAATTAAATGCATTCCTTATATTAATATATAATATATATATATATATTATATATATATATATATATATCAAGTCTTATGTTTCGTTAATCATACCAACTATCTTAAACCATATTTTTATTATCCAACATTAAATAAAATCTCCATGTTATCCAAATATATACATCAAACTAAATTTATCATTACATGCTTAAGTTTATAATTCAAATAAGCATAATCTTTTGAAAATGTAATAATTATACATGGCCATGATTCTTAAGTACATCAAAACTAATTCTACACGCTACTAAATAGTAGGCTTTCTGGTCTGAAGCTACTCTTCTGATCTTCAAGTAAAGCAACCACAGGATTCAACCTGCGCGTGATAAAAGTCAACGCGCTGAGTAATAAAATCAGTGGTGCTTCATGAAATGCATAACTTACAAATGTGCACTGAGCAAAAACACTTAAAAATATAAAAATTTTTCATCAAAATAGAACCATACATTTAATTTAATAGCAAAAAGAAAATATCAAATAACTTAAATTAATAACATAAATAATTTAATTCTTCCAAATTCATAAATTCATTACTTGGAACATTTATTAAATACCAATACACATACTATTTATTTTAAAACATGTTCGAAATATCAATGCTTTGAAAATTAATTTGAGAAACATAATCATTTTATTTCCAACTAAGGTTTAACTGAAATATATATATCTTAATTCATTTAAGTGCAATTAAAAAATATTTTTCCAAGGGATCGCATACACTTAGGAGAAGAGAAGCAGATAGGTTTTCATAACTTATTCATAATGGCCTTAGTCGCCAACGCTTTTCATAACATTAGAGTGGGTCCGCCTAACCAATAAGACCGCCCACGTGCCTTAGCATAATGATCATAGCTTCGTATCATAATGGCATCAATGCCGAGCATGGCTCATCATACATAATAAAATCAAATCTCGCATCAAAATCACAACCAAGTATATTAGAGCCCAAAAATCCTTGTTTTTAATTTCTTAATTCATAATACTTCTTCATACAACTTGTCTTATTCTTTAGTCCTTCTTAAATTCATAATGTAAGCTTACTTAAGAACATAAAGCAACTCATGAAAATTAACATAGAAAATTTTCTTTATCAATATGAAAATCATACATGTAAGCTTACTTGAAACTTAAGTGACTGCATGAAAAACTCATACTTTTAAACATAATTATTATATAGGAAAATTTTCTTATAAATTCCTTTTCTTTAAAACGTATCTTGAAGTCATAAGGAAATTTATCAGAAGAACTTCTTATATATAAAATCATACTTTTCTATTCAAATTCAAAACCGCACATACATCTTAAATAACCGCATTTTTTTTTTTAAACTACCTAACATATGCAAAGTTATCAAAATAATCATACTTATGTCATAGATATACTAGGATACATACATAACAAAAAATAATAATAAGTAAGCCTTACCAACCCTAGAGTGTTTGGCCTCTTAATGAAAAACCAAGGGGGAGGAAATTTCCTTCTCGCAACCAAGCAATACTACATAACCTCTTATGCACCAACGGTACCATTTCTATCCTCATCAGATGCATTATCTAAACTAAATTCCAACATTTATCCCAAATTTTCCAATAAGTTTTTCCCGCATTTATGTCCATTTAAAACATATTCCAGCAATTAACACTTTTCAAACTTATATCTTTATTTTTGTCAAATAAATCCTCAACATACAAATAATCAAGAGAAACCTCATCAACCCATTGATTAATACATCATTTGATCCAACTAAACCCATGATTCAAGGCATACGGAAATTTAAAAAGACATAACTTGAGTTATAAGGTCCTCCAAAAATGGAATGAAATCAGATTCACATGTTAGAAAGCACTAAAGACAAAATGATAACAAATGTTTATTGAAGGGATCACAGCCCAGATTTCAAATCTGCAGGTAAGCAACAAAAGCTAGGAACATCAAAACCAACAGTCGCAGACCCTGATTCAAAGTCAGGAACCAAGTCCAATGTGTATTGAATTAACTTTCTTAACCAAACACTCAAATTAATTCAATCCAAAACCAAAGAAGTCTCAAGAACATAAGGCAACAACATTCTCATGAAGAACTCAGACATCAATCTTGCATTATAGTGTCAAAAATGGCAATCAATTCAGTGATGCATGTGGCCGTCATAACACAGGTCAGTTTGGGTGTTTCAGACATAATTAAGCTATATACTACTTCCACTTGGACATAAAGGATGGGTTGGAGAGCTAAGAGATAGACCTACAACTTATTTTATGAGAGGACTCAGGCACAAATGGAAAACTAGAAAGGAATCGAAAATGGTCCTTAATTCAGCTCAATAACCCATTTTTTTCCCCAATTCAGCTAACTTTCAACTTTAACCAATAGAAAGGAACATGAACAACAAAGATACAAGGTAGAAATTGTTTATACATTAATCTCAATAATTCACATAACCTAGATGTGCAAACCACTGATTGCAACAAAATAGATTGAAAAGAAAAGGTTGCGTACCTGACATCGTTGTTCGTGATCTTGAAATGTGTAGAATTAGGCTTTGCAGCCTTCAGAGAATTGAAAAATAATTTAGACGGAAAAGCAGTACGAAAGGAACTTAAAACTGAATCGTATTCAACTCCTCTGGGGACGCACGACCTTTATATACCTGTAGCGTTAGTACAATTCCTATTTTCGGTCCTATTAAACGAAAATAGAAATTATATAATGGTCCTCTACAACTTAATTCTAGTAATAGGTTGAAATACCGTCAATAGTCAATTATTCACAATCAAGACAACATTTTGAAATTGACTTTACAATTAGAACTGCTTGTAATCGATTATTTTAACATATTAAGCCCACATAGAAAAATTTTAAAGTCCAACAATCTCCCACTATGTTAAATAAAATACATACACCAAAATGAGCTCAACAAACGCAGTCATACGAGGTATCCAAAAACAATCTCGTCCATTAATTATATTGATAAAGAGCTGAAGAAACATTCGCCATAGATCTTATGACTAAGTTCATCATCAACTACCTTACCAATACCCCTAAATGACACAGATTCATTATAGAAGTGTAGGATGAAAACTAAATGTAATGTGATCATCATGTTTGTTTCCAACTGGTCACCAACAAAAGTGAGATCAAGCAAAACAATAATAATACAGAGTGTAACCATCAACCAAAATGAGTACTCAATAAAATTTCATCAACATAATAAAACATATCCAAAACAAAATAGAGCATTCAAAAACATCATCAAAAACCATATATGTATAACATAAAGAGCAAACTCCACTAGAAACTAGACAGTCTCAAACAAAACGATACCCATATGAGCGTGTGCTCATGGAAAGAACTTTATCCCGGTAATCACTGCCTTTTGTAAAGCGGATCCGCAATCATAGAGTTTGTTTCAATATGCTGACATGCAGCGATATCTGTCCACTCTGTAGCCCTCTCCTTCACAGCCAAGAACTTAAATCTCAATGTGATTTTGATCGAGAAGGAGCTCCTCGTTGTTTGTATTGAGAGAAAAACAGCTGAACCCTGGCTGATCACACTCAACTTCAGCTGGTCTTTCGTTATTCATCCTACTACACCGCAGCCAGTGGACAAGGTTTCCTCAGCCAAAATAGTCTTTGAATTGGATGCTCATAAGAGCTACAAAATTCAGCTCCATGGTGGAGGTTGCATGGTGGAGGTTGCCACTAGAGTTTGTTTCACACTCTTCCAAGAAATAGCACCACCAGCCAATAGAAAAACATAGCCAGATGTGGATTTTCTTCTGTCTTGGCATCCAACGAAATCAGAATCAGTATACCCAATGATCTCAAGCTGATCTGATCTCCTATATGTGAGCATATGTCCCTTAGTCCTCTGAAGATATCTCATAACTCTTTTGGCTGCTTTCCAATAATCCATTCCTGGATTGCTAAGATATCTACCTAACATGCCAACTATAAAAGAAATGTCTGGACGAGTACAAACTTGAACATACATAAGACTTGGCTGATTCAAAACCCGTTCGCAGCCATTTAGAGTTCTAGAGTTGGGGTAAGAATGGGATGTAACTTAAATAAGGAAAGAAGTGGACTTACTTGAGGAAACATAAAAGATGCAAAGTATAAGGATTAGGACTTGCTTGCACTTAAAGTAATAAAGGTGAAGGTATTGAGTTGTACGCATTTTGACACTATGAGGTATCCATTTGTAATTTTCACAAAAAATAAAAATCCTTGATAGTCTAGAGACTACCCGTGAGTTCCATTTCAATTTTCCATTTCTTCATCTTATGCTTCATCTTCTTCCTCTACTTTCCTCTTCCCTTTCCTTTCTCCATCACTTTTAATTGGTAGATGAAGATTTTAATGGGATTCAAGCTTAATTCCAACCTTCTATTCTTCCAAGTAAGTAAAGCTTACTTGAATTTTCATAATTGATGTTGGTGATATTTCTAGAGTACTTCATAAGAATTCTTATGGTAATAGGAGAGCGTGACGCTCAAGGTAAAAGGACAAGCTAAGAAGAAAAATTCAAGCTTATTGCAGTGAAGTGTGTGCTATCTCTTTTAGTTTAATTCATTTCCTTGGCATGATAATTTTGTGTGATGTGTTTGAAATGAGGAGATATGTGGGTTAATGTTGAGAAAGGATGAACTGAAATGGTGAACAAAGCATGATGATAAATGATAATATGAAGTAGAGATATGAGTTCAATGCTGAAACGGGTTTGTTGCTGGAAAAGTAACTAGTAACTTCAAACCATGATTTTTGCCCTAGTAAATGATGAAATTAGGAAGTGTCATAAATAGTTTATTTGTTCCTCCTATGTGTTTAGCTTTACATGGGTTTTTTTGAATCACCTAAATACGGAGTTGTAATATTGGGCGGAGATGATACCAAAGAGTAAAGACTGCGCAGGCTGCGAAACACGACCGCGCAGTCCGGGCGAAATTTCATTTGCCGCGCTCTGGAACTTGGGTGCATCGGAAACTTTCTGACCCATCATTTGACTTCTCACGCTACGCAGACTCTTGCAAAGGCGCGCCTCAACCGAATTGTGTCCTGAACAACTCTTTTGGACTTCAAATTTTCAAATGCAATTGCGATTCCTTTTGCTTAAACCATAATAATTGCCCTTCCAATCATTTTTTTTAACGCACAAAGACAACAATTAGAACATGCATCAAATAGACAGCATGCAAATGAATGTGAAATGAGTAAACACTATGTGTATGAAGTTACTGTGCATGTACAATTGTAGTTACCTTTTCCTCACTTTGTATGTTCTTTCACATTTGAAAGCAAAAAGACCAACATGAACACATGTAATAAACACAAAATGCCCAAGCAATGCAAATGGATGTGAAAATAACATGACAACAAGCCAAAGCAAATTATGAACCAACAGTTACTATGCAAAATTTTGCTTTATCTATTGAGCATACCATTAATATGCTCCATTGAGGTTAGGGTAGAAACCATGTTAGATAAGGCTTGTCGGCCCATAGAATAGCAGATCTGCGCCCCAACACACACACACCCATCAGTTTGGTACTCGCGGCTAACAGGCCGTTGAGTGTTATATGATTATAAAGGCCATAGCAGCCAAGCCATACAGTTTCCATCCAGTTTTCATACAGTTTTTTTCTTATCACTTCGGTTCACACTTATAACCTTATGGAGCCATACAGATATCTTGACATACTCATGCATGACAATCAATACAGTAATAAACTAAACAGCAAGAAAGATCATCAAGGTAAATGAAAGTATCATGGATATGTGTGCCTTCATTCCCTATGTTGGAGTTACTCGTTTTATTTCACATATGTATGCTTTTTGCTTCTATGTTTTCTTTATTCCATGTGATATCACCGAGTTAAATCAACTGCCAAGAATTCAATAACAGCATAAAGAACACCAGGTAAGATTCAATGAAAGGTATACATCGCCTATATATGCTTACAAGTTTAGTTTATTGAATCTTTAAAGGAGCGCAAGCAGTCATGAGATGTATTCAAAATTAAACATCACTTATATGATGTTGACTAAAAGTGCATAAGTCATAAGCACATAATGAATAAGCAAGTAGACAATGAACATATACTCGTTAGTATTTTTTACATGTTATTGATTTCATTCATACAACACAAGGAACAGCAGGTAAGATCATGAATAGTATCATAATGTGTGATTCAAGGTTCATGTAAAAGGAGTTATGAGATAATAAGACCTAAAGGAGTTATGTGATTAATGGTGTGAATTAGAAGGTTTATTCTTTTGCTATAGAAGATACTTTGTGTCGAAATTTACTGGAATCTATAAGTATCAATGCTTTTATGAAATTTGTAATTTAAGTTAGTTGCCATCACAACTTTGTAAAGTATGTGGAATTATGAGGCACCACTGAGTTTTTATACTCAGCGCGTCGATTTTTATCACGCGTAGGTTTGAAGATCGTGGTTGCTACTTGAGAGACTTTGAAGAGTACTTCAAAGCAGAAAGTGACTAATTTGGTCATAGTAGAATTGAGAGTTGTATAAGTTAAGATTATGGGCATGTATTAAGATTTATGGCATGTATACCATTATTAACATTTGTTAGAGCTATGTGATTGTAAATATAAGTGAAAGCATAGTAAATTATTTTGGTGTAAGTTTTGGGAGAAAATGATTGAATATGAAATAATTTTACTATAGTTGGTAATTGAATTAGGCCATTAAGACTTGATATAGAATCATGAATGCAATTAATTTTTGCTGATATGACATGCTTATTGAGGATTTTATAAACAGTTATACTATAATAGATAAAAAGTGTTGTTTGTGTAGGAAATGATATAGTTTTTGGAGAATATTGGAAGTCTGAAAGTTTAATTGAGAGGTCCAGCGAAATCAGAATCAGTATACCCAATGATCTCAAGCTGATCTGATCTCCTATATGTGAGCATATGTCCCTTAGTCCTCTGAAGATATCTCATGGCTCTTTTGGCTGCTTTCCAATGATCCATTCCTAGATTGCTGAGATATCTACCTAACATGCCAACTATAAAAGAAATGTCTGGACGAGTACAAACTTTAACATACATAAGACTTCCTATAGCTGACGTATAAGGAACCTTTTGCATTTCCTAAATTTCAAGTTCACTCTTTGGACATTGTTGATTACTAAATTTATCACCTTTTGCAATAGGGGTATCCAATGGTCTAGAATTCTGCATACTAATCCTCTGAGCACTTTATCATATACGCCTCTTCTTGTGATATCCAAGAAACCGTCGAGAACGGTCTCGATGTATCTAAATCCCTAAAACAAAAGAACGCTTCACTAAATTTTTCATCTCAAAATGCTTTGAAAGAAAAACTTTGGTTTCATGGGCAGCAAGAACTTTACAATTGTAGAAAGAAGTAATGTCATCCACATATAAGAGACGCCAAAAAGATAAACTACTCCCACTGAACTTTTAATGGTACACACAAATTTTTCAACAGCATTTGGCTCAAAAACCATTTGCCTCAAAGCCAAACGAGACAATTACTTAGTTGAACTTAAAGTACCATTGACGAGAAGCTCGCTTGAGTCCATAAATGGATTTCTTTAATTTGCATACCAGATGTTTTGGATCTCCAATTACAAAATTTTCTGGTTGCACCATATATATTGTTTCATCAATGTTGCCATTGAGAAACGTAGTCTTAACATCTATTTGATGAAGCTCAAGATCAAGATTTGCAACTAAGTCCATGATTGTCCTAAAAGAATCCTTCGAAGAAACTGGAGAGAAGGTTTCTTTATAGTCAGTCCCTTCCTTTTGAGTAAAGCCTTTTGCTACAAGACGTGCGTTATATCTTTCCACATTACCTTGAGAATCCCTTTTGGTTTTAAATATCCATTTGCAACCAATGGGTTTCTTTCCTTCAGGTAATTGAACAAGATCCCAAAGAATCTCCAAACTTGATTGTCTTGCAATAGACTTATACTCTTCGTTCATTGCCTCAATCCACTTATGAGAGTTAGAACTCTGCATGGCATGATAGAAACTAACTGGATCATCATCTATCATGTTCTACAGTATCCTCATGTTCCTGAAGAAACACTATATAATCATCTGGAATAGCACTTCTTCTTTCCCTAGTAGATCTCCCACTTCTTCTCTCCCTAGTAGATCTCCTCAAAGGCATTTGAACAGACTCTAATTCTTGAGGTTGTTGAATTTGTTCTTAAGGAAGAATAGCATTGTCTGGAATTGGATCTTGAATAGTGACAGGAGCAACTGGAGTCTGTACGCTATCAGAAACAACAAAAGGAATGAGAACCGAATCATCCTTACTTGGTTCCTCTTTAAAGACAATGTTTCTTTCTTTATTTCTCCCTCCAAAATCAACATCCTCAAAAAATGTTGCAATTCTCGTTTCAAAAAAAAGTTCTGGAAGTAGGATTATAAGATTATAAAAACTTGTTTAACCCTAGAACGCTCAGATAGTCCAACAAAGTAGCTGCTAGATAGTTTTGGAGTCCAAGTTTGTTTCATTCGGCTGTAAGGCCTTGGCTTCAGCTGACGATCCCCAACATGACGATTTGCTTTAGACTAGGCTTACGTCCAGTCCAAAGTTCATAAGGTGTTTTAAGCAACTGCTTTAGATGGAATCCTATAAGAAGATAAGCTGCTGTACTTTAAGGCTTCAACCCACAGAGACTCTGGTAAGTAGAATGACTAATCATACTCCTTACATTATCTCACATAAGAGTCCTATTACGTCTCTCAGATACACCATTCATGCTGGGAGTACCAGGCATTGTATATTGAGGGACAATTCCACATTCCTGTAGGAAAAGCGAAAAGGTCCTGGACGTTGTTCGCCTGAACCGTCATATTTACCATAATATTCACCACCACGGTCAGATCGAACAGATTTAATCTTCTCTCCCAGTTGATTTTCAACTTCAGCTTTATAACAGATTTAATCTTCTTTCCTAGTTGATTTTCAACTTCGGCTTTATAAGATTTAAACACGTCCAAAGACTCAGATTTTTCATGAATGAGATATAGGTAACCATAACGAGAATAGTCATCAATGAATGATATAAAATATATCTTTGGCCATTTCTAGCTGCAATATGGAATGGACCGCAAATATCTGTATGAATCAGTTCTAAAACATTGGATGACCGAATGGCACCTAGTCTCTTCTGTTTAGTCTGTTTTCCTTTAATACACTCAATACAAGAATCCAAACCTGTGTAATCAAGTGTATCTAAGATACCATCAGAAACAAGACGCTCAATCCTTGATTTGGATACATGACCCAAACGTCTATGCCAAAGTACAACTGAGTTATCAATATTCAATTTTCTTTTGGTACCTCTTGTAGTAACATGCAGGGATTCCTTTCTTTTGGTACCTCTTGTAGTAACATGTAGGGATTCATGATAACTAGTATCAATGTCTAACATATATAGATTATCACATTCATTCAAGCAACCTTTTCTCTCACTCAAGTAAGTCCACTTATAATCCCATTCTACCCCAACCGGGTTTGGTTCAACTCGACTCGACTCGACTCGATCTTTCACCGTCAGTTGGCTTTCTGTAGTTAAGGCAGCCCTGCAATGAAACACTTATATGAGCGGTAGCACCAGAATCCATCCAATAAGTGTTTTTAGGAGCTGAAGTTAAATTAACTTCATAACAGACTAAAACAAGGTACACAAGGTACTTACCCCTCTTTGCAAGCCAATTAGCAAATTTAGGACAGTCCTTTCTCAAGTGATCCGTCTTTCCACAAAAGAAGCATTTTGGCACATAAGGCTTCTTTTGTACTGGATCTACAGCAGTAGCAACAGCAGGTTTCTCAATAGCCTTTTCAACAGTCTTTGCAGAAGGCCTCTTTCTTTTCTTGTTCTTG